>WYDF02039182.1:0-12513 GCA_009867245.2 Adranes taylori | reverse complement strand
ATTATTAGAGGATTTCTCATTTAATTTATGATTTATTAAGGAATTGCTTATTGCGATGATTAATTAATTGAATTAATGAAAGTCCGATATGATATCCTTTTTGTAGTGATCTACGTCTCCACTTTCTTGATTCTTCTGCTTTCTCACCTTTGGTTTTATTTCTCAAATTCTTTTCTTAACTCTCAGTAGTAGTATCGTCACTTACTAAATTGTTTGCCGAGCTAACTTGTCTTCAGCAAAATAAACTGAATGACTTTCTCCAAAAACATGAGCTATTTCTAACTCAGAGATTTACTGCATTCAAATAAATTGTCAAAATTAGTAGTAGAATTTTGAGGGGTTTAATCCCCTACATCACTTTCCACATCTGCTTCCTCCGATTGTCAAGAGGCAAATCTTGTAATACATAATTTGCGACATTTAGTAGTTCCTCATCATTGAGAGGACTTTGGCAGTCCCACAACGAAAACTGTTCTTGATTCATATTTGCAATATCTGTAATATAATAGTATTTTCAAGAAATGATTTCATATACTAACCTTATCAAAAGTATAATAAAGTTTGTATTTACGTCATAAAATAGAAGAAGTAAGAGCAGCAATTTTATTTAACTCTTGCAAAACTATTTAGTCTTTACACACAGGTCAATAATCCTTTACTTCATATTCACTGACTCACCAAATCTCTGTCACATCACCACCAGACTCACAAATATTCATATACCCATTTAATTCGATTTATCTCAGTTTTAGCTTTAACTGCCATCATCCTCCTATGCTCTTTCCTTATACGTTGTAGTTCAACATGTATCCAAAATATTTGTACACTTTCACACAATTTATTCTGTATCTATGCATCCAAAACACATCATGTTTGCTATCACAGCCACCTTTCTTACATACTAATATTTTTGTTTTCTTTACATTCAGTTCAAGCTCTGTTTATATCATATATCTGTCTACCATCTCACTCTATTGCCAGCGTATCCCAGTATCCGCATTTTCTTTTTATTTATCACTATACCTCCAGATTGTCCTCTTACCTTTTCTAAATCAGACACGGATACATTAAAAAGACTAGCAATTAGAGGATACCCTTATCGTACCCCGCTTCTTGAATTAAACCATCCTCATATTTATTCCTCTACCCTTGCTCTTAATACAACTCTATCGAACATATTCTTATGGTATATATTGCAAGCCCTTTTTAATCCCTTTCATAACCCTACTGCCTCCATTCCATCCCATAATTTCACCAGATTTATTTTATCAAAAGCGAATTCTCTATGTTGTCACTATGTTGTCAGCACTGTCTTTCCTTTAATAAATCCTGCCCGAATTTCTGGTAACACGTGTTTTCCTTCTTTTATATTCTGGTATCACTTTTCCTTGTTTCTACTCATCTGGCACCTTCATTGTTCCAGTCTAGACATAATTTATAACCTTTGCCAATGCAGTTGCTCTTTTAGGATCCACTGCGCTTCCTAATTTGATATTATCTACTTCTTTTTCTAATTTCTCCAATTTTATATCTACATCTACATTTCCTTATGTAGTTTTAGCTTTTTCTATAACTTCTCCATTTATTTCATCTCTTTCTCCAAACTCAACACGGCTCTTTCTTTCTCATTCAATCAACAGTCCTAACACATGCTTACAGAGTAATAATAGTGTAGGTTTGATTTTGCCATTAACTCAATAACTAGTGCTAATAAAGTTCAACAATTACCTTGAATTTTATGATTTTTAGACCCCCGGAAAAATAATATCTTTGATGACACAAAGCGTTTAATAAATATTGTTAATGTTTAATCGTTTATATAACAAACAAAATATCTTATACAGTGTTACAAAACAAAAACTAAATCATGTAATTTTCCTTTGTCCAAATTTAACACGAGTATGTGACATTGCAAAATAAAAATGTAGTTTTAGTAATCAGATTTTGTTTTCATCTTTTCTTTGAATCAAATAAAATTTACACAGAGAGAGAGAGAGAGAGAGAGAGAGAATATCAGACACGCAGAGAAATGACAGTTAACACTTTACTGAATTTATCTAAAACTCTTATCGTACTACGTCTGCAGTTGAAGCACAAAAAAGAGAGAAGTAAAAATCAGATGTAACGTAATAGTAGTAGAAGATAGTATGTAAAGTGCCGACCTACATGGAGAAATAATTTAAATCTACAGGATTAGGAAATATTTACATTACAATATACTTATTCAGATTATAAGAACTGAGTATTAAAATTGGCGTGCTCGGTGTAGTGGGCTAATATTTTATTAATAACTACAAATATTTATATAGCCTAGGCCCACCCATACACTTTAAGGAACCATGTCGTAAAGAACAAGGGCAAAACAGAAAACCTAGATAATAGTGGAGTGTGTAAATTGTCATGGTCTTACGGAGCAGAATATATTTGCCAAATATGCATAACCTTTAGAACCAGAGTTGGGGAACATGTTAACTCCATTACAAACAACAAAAGAAATGCATCTGGCTTTAGGTCAT
This sequence comes from Adranes taylori, assembly GCA_009867245.2. Lineage (NCBI taxonomy): Eukaryota > Metazoa > Arthropoda > Insecta > Coleoptera > Staphylinidae > Adranes > Adranes taylori. The sequence continues at coordinate 9,997 of WYDF02039182.1, read as the reverse complement.
AAGGATAGTGCTTGCTGCTTAATTGTTCGTTAAGGTTATACTTACACGTACCTGGCGAGGAGCTATTTCTCAGAAACGAGCGGTCGTGGTGCGTTAGTTTATTGAAATTGAAAAATTACAGTTCGCATAATTGAGTGCAAAGTTAGGTCCAAATTTGCCAAAATGTGAACTAGACGACATCAATATAATAACTATTGTTTATACATTATATTTTGTTGTATAAACATTCCGTTTGTTCATTCCGTGTTACATCAATCATTTCTTCCTAGATGGATTGACCTGCCGGCGATTAATAATAACTCTGGAAAAGCTTTGGTTACTCGTTTACAATAACTGCCGCTCGGGTACTGAGATCGATTCCCAAAAACATTTCTGATGAGTATTACTTATCGCAATAGAGGGCGTGTTTCCTAACCTTAATAATAGTCTTGGTAACTCTAGAGCAATTGAATTAGGCTCCATTTTATCTAAATGCCTTTTAATGGTACCAACTGTTATTTCAGATTGCTAGTTTCTACTCGGGTGATAGGAAGCTGAAATGGTATGTCGTACCTCATTCTTTACAATAAAATTTCTAAATTCTTCCGATGTAAATGACGTTCCATTATCAGACGCAATGTGTTCTGGTAACCCATGTATTGCAAACATTTGACGCAATTTGTTTATCGTGGTTGAACTTAATTAAATGAGTTCACTTGTTACACTTCCATCCACTTCGAATAAGCGTCTACTACTACTACTGTGTACTGCTTCCTATGGTATGGTCCTAGATGATCTATGTGTAATCTACGCAATCTCCGCAAAAACTATTAACCACCGAGGGTGGTGTCCTTATTGCTCTTGGCAAACTTAACGTACCATTGTTTCAATATCAGCGTTTATACCCAACCATCAGATATAATTGCGAGCTATGAATGTCATCGCTACAATTCCCGGATGACAATCGTGTAACATTTGAAGCACAGGTTGTCGTAAACACGTAGGCATAATTACTCTACTGTCTCGTAGTAAACAATCTCTATTAACATTACATGTATCCCAGATATCTCATGAAATACTTTTTATACGGTTTCAAGTTTTCTACAATTTCTGAATTCGTAGATGGTAACACATAAATCAACAATTTTTTCAATATTGATAATTCTGGCTTCTTACAAGTTCCCGTAGAAATGCTTTTAACAGTAATCGTCATTTCTTAAAATGTTTGTTCCATAAAAATTTCAGGTGGATCAGATAATAGATAGAGCGAAATATTCAATGGTAATCGATTCAGCCCATCTGCATTACCAATCTTTGTCCCTGGACTATATATAATATCATAATGATATTCTAAAATTAACGTCCATCGCAACATTTTAGGAGAAATAACGTCTGGTGTTTTATGGGTAGTTTCAAAAATTCCAAGTAATGGTCGATAATCGGTTCGATAAAGAAACGATTGTAATCTTAAAATTTCTCCCCGCCAAGTACTGATGAAACTTATTTATCGCTGCTGCTAATTTTTTTCTGCCTTATGCAACGTTCTGGATGCAAACGCTACTGGATTTTCTCGTCCATCCGAATCAGTTATTGCAAGCACACTTCGAGGCCATTGTACTCTGCATCACAGGTCAGAACGATTTCCTTTTTTTGATCATAGTGAGCCAAAATTAAATCAGATTTCAATAATTCCTTACATTTCACAAATACTACTTCCTCCTTTTTTTCCAAATTTCCATTCTCTATTTTATTCAATAATCTATACAATGGTTTTGCAACATCTGTTTTGTTCTTGAAGAAAGATGGTAAATATTCATTCAACCTAAGAAGGCTTGAAGCTCCTCTTTATACTTTGGCTCTGGTGCATTGTGGATAGCTTCGACTTTCTCCATTGATGGTTTTATCTCTTAACTGGTAGAAATGAACCCTAAAAATTCTAATTCCGTAGAGTATATTAAACATTTTCCTTTATTCAAACAAAAACTAATGTTTTTAACCTCTATAATAGTTCAGTTAACCTGTTATCATTTTCCTGTTGAGTTGAAGCCATGATTAACATCAATTTTTGAAATACTCCAGGAGAAGCAGACAATCCGAATGGTAATAGATTTACCCTGATCAAACCCTTGATTTTATTATAAGCCTGCTTGCAATCTAATTTTGTAAAATGGTTAGCATCTGCTAATCTAGCTAGTAATTCCGACAACGCTGGTAAAGGATAAGCATTCGGCCTACCCTTTGTAATCACAACAAATACGAATTGTTCCGTTCCTTTTAATACTGGTACAACTAGATTTACCCAGTGAGAAAATTGCACTAGTATAAGAGTACCTTGCTCTGAATTAGAGCACCTTGCATGGCATTTAATTCAGCATTTACTTTTTCCTTTAGAGCCAATGGAACTGGTCAACAACGGATAAATTTTGGGATAACATTTTATTTCGATATTATCGTTAGCGGTCGGCCCTAACTGCATCAATAGAAGTTTCCAAAAACGGTTTATACTAAGAAATTATCCTCTCGGACGTATCTTGTACCTGATTCATCCCTTGCATTGAAATACCCAACGCTGAAAACCAATTCCTACCCAGTGTTCAGACAATTTCAGAGTATAAATCGGTTGGAAACTTCTATTGATGAAGTTAGGGCCCCCCGCTAACAGCATGGAATTGGTTTCAGCATTTGTTATATTTTTACACTTTCTTACAGTGTTTCTGGATATTCTCTGCAATGTATTAAAAACAGCCCTCCAGACCTCGCAAATTGAAGCTAGCATGTGGCTAAAACTAACTTAGGTATAAGGCGATGTTGACAATTGTAGCGACAATTATATAACGACAATTGTAGCGGCGATGTTTAACAACATGACCAGATAACGATAACCAGGAACAATATCTAGTAGTCGTCGTCGTTGTTATTATCGTCACTACAATTATAGTTATAGTTGTAATTATAGTTGTTGCTGCCCGTCATCATCATTATCGTGTTGTTGCTCCCGCCTGTCTAGTCGTTAACTCTCTCCTGTTTAGTAGTTGACATCAAAAAGTCCAATCCCTAACAGCCCCAATCTGTCGTAATCGTCCCGTTTCTGTCGTTGTCGTGTTGTTGGTCCCGTTGTTAAGTGTCTCCCGCTTAGCCGTTCACACCATCAAGCCCCAATGCCTCGCAGTTGCCTTGTCGTTGTTATTGCCTTATCTTTGTTGTGTTGTTGCTCCTGTATAGCTAGTCATTGACTCTATAATAACAATATAACCATTGAAACTCTACATAGTAAATAACGCAGTAATATACACTTCCAATTGACATCTGATCATGGCTTACCACAATGTAACGCTTGACTCAATCAGTCTATTGAAATACCATAAGTTCTTTTGATTTTATTCTGAGTAAATATTTTATTCAATTTTTCTCATTTTCATTTAGTAATAAGCTAATAATGAATTATCTTTTATTTACATGTTGCTTACTAGTTTTTATATTTTCGTATGAGTTGAGACTAAAGCTTATGGTTGGAAAATAAATCTTTATGCATTGTCGTTGTATTGTCAATGAACCAATTCCTTATTAGTAACTCCCTTATTAAATTATAATTAATTAAATCTTGCTTGTCGTTGTTATTGTCTTATCGTTGTTCTTGTCTTGATGTTTGTTGTGTTATTGCTGCTGTCTACCTAGTCCTTGACTCTTACCCTTTTAGTAGCTAACACCACTAAATCTAATCCTAGGTACCCACAAAATGGTCAAATAACACACCCCAATAACAGAACCCATGCAATATAGTCTGTATGTCTGAAGATGGCCCGAAAGGTTTGAAACTATAGTAACAATTTAACTATTGAAACTATACGTGGAAAATAACGTAGTAAAATACACTTCCAATTGATATCTGATCATGGATTACCACAAAATAATTTTATTCAATTTTTCTCATTTTCATTTAGTAACAAGCTAATAATGAATTATCTTTTATTTACATGTTTCTTACAAGTTTTTATATTTTCATAAGAGTTGAGACTAAAGCTTAGGGTTGGAAAATAAATATTTATGCATTGTCATTGTATTGCCAATGAACCAATTTCTTATTAATGACTCCCTTATTAAATTATAATTAATTAAATCTTGATTGGTCCTTTTTTATTTATTTTCGAAGGTGTTGTTGTATCTGTATTATCATTCATGTAGACACAATAAATCTTAAGCATACTTGTTTTATTATTTAGCAAAGTTCGTAAATCACATAATCGTTGCTGGATGTAAAATAAATTAATCTGTTGTTAATAGAGTATTTTAAAGCCAATAGTGTTTTATTATAGTTATCCATATTATATTAATTCTTGTATCGTACCTGCTTTAATAAGATTGTATCTTGGTTTCAATCAAGCAAAGTTCCATTAATCAGTGTCAATTTTATGAATTTATTGAAACTCCTGTAAATTGTTTATGATAATATTAATTTAAACTACGCTCCTAAATAAGTCCTTAATCGTTGCTCTTCTATTCCCGGTTAAGTTGAGTGTGATTTAACAAGAATTAATTCATCTCGTTGATACTAACTCAGTTCCATGTCACAAATTTATATGTGGCTTATATATTTTATACAATTTCTTTTATGAGCGTAAATCAAGTAATAAAAAGTTTAAAACTATCCTTTGTGAATGTACATGGCATTTGTTCAACATTGTCATTATGCAGGGCACATTCAGGTAATGAGATAGCGTCTCGTTTTCACGTATAAAGCGCTACTAGTCAGGACATGTCGACTATCTTAATTTCATCTTTATCTCTTTTGATATCCTCCCAGCGGAGCTGTCGTGTTTCCAAAATATATTAGCTTGGCATTTAATCAATAATTTAATATTACCACAAATTGATTCATTCGAGATAAACTATAAATTTTGGTATTGTTTCAACTGTTAAGGAAAATAAATTATCCTTTTTTGTATCATAGATCTAAATATAAAATTTGTTAAACATTTTTTACATTATGCCTAATTATTTAATTTTTGCAAACTTAACATCAATTTATTTCATGTTGGATAACATATAAAAAAAGTGAAATAATAAAATAAGCATCAAAGGATAAGATATAATAATGTGTTATGACGGTCTTTTGAAATCATATCCATAATGTTTGAGTAGTTAGTTATATTATATTCAGTATTAATAAACAAGGTCCATTCTAACTATAAACATTTGTCTTCATTAAGAAATACTGAAATAGGTTCAGCTGGTGGACTATAATGTAGGATTATGTAACTTCCAGAACAAACCTTTTTACAGAACATAATAAACCTAGCACTATGTTTTGTCAATCTGTTTGTATACACTATTTGGCCGAAGATTTGAGAACGATATGGAATTAAAGATAACTGGTGGTGAACCCTACTGACACTTGATGTTTGGGTAGCACTGTTATTCTCCTGCAATAACTTTAAGTGATGATTTGATTAACAACATAACACATTGGTAAATACTGATATTACTTTTGTGTTAGGTAAAACACAAATCGTCGTTCTTTATATAACCTCTGCTCTGTGTGAACATGTTTACAAACGAATGCTTGCATTTAAATTTATTTCATTATAAATATAAACATTAAATTAATATCTCAAGAAATCTTTTGAATTGGAGGGAATTATCATTCCTTCAGAAAGACATGCAAGAGTTTTCTATGACTCTCCCCCACTATTTTATTCAGATTTTTAGTTAATTCGCTATGAAAATGTTGCTTTATACTTGAAATCCAAACTTTTACTTGAAACTTCTCCAGTACTGCTGTAACTATCGATTTGTACTGCGACTTGTAAGACAGACTTAATAATTATGAAACTGGTACAAGCAGAAACTGGTTTGATTTGTAACCCAAGAGAAAAACTAGAGTTTGCGGAGTTACTTTCAGAGAGCAAGAGTTTTCGCGATACTTCTACGTTTTAGTGTTATTATTATCCTATTACAAGATTATGAAGAACAAATTTCTTAAAATAATTACTATTAGAAGTCATAATTAGGTTATGTGTCTGCTCTTGAATTTCCATGCTAAGGCGTACGGCTATGTATGTTAGATCCCACAAATGATAAAGGAACTTCAACGTGACGTTTAGAACGAATTAAGGCAAGGTCATCTGCAGCTAGTGTCAAACCTAGTGTCAAGCTAGTGCCAGATGGTCAAAAAGATCAAAATAGTAGAAGACCAAAAACACCGAACGCTAAAAGGCTACAACATGTCAAAGAGATCAAAGGCTCCAAAACCAGAAGCCAAAAAGGTAGAAATTAAACATCCTCAGTGCCGTGAAAATATTGGGCTTGAGATGATGTCAAAAAAACGATGATAAACGCTGTGTGGAAGAAACTCTGTCCAGAAATGGTCGATGATTTTAGGTGTTTAATTGAACTGGAAGAACAAGTACAGAGACGTATGTGATTCTGGAGCAGCAATTAAAACGAAGTAGATAACGGAGACCGCAACGATTTGTATCATTTGAGCCACGACGAATAATTGACCAATGATGATCTTATTGAGTTAGAAGCATTCAAAGAAAATACCGATTTACATGATGTACTAAATTCGATCAAAAATATAATTTTTACTAAAAGATTAGCTGAGGATTATCACCCTATAAATGAGGCTCTATCCAATTAAAGGAAAGGACTCAAACACCGCTTTGAAATGTAAACCATATTGATTTTTCAAATAACATATATCACATTCAACAAACTCTCAAATGAGGTCATCCTATTTTTTATGCAAAATGGTACATTTTGTAGACAATAATTTTTTTATTCCGAACCTGGTAGAATCCAGTTAATTTTTTTTAAACTATTTACTTTTAATTTCAAATCTATTTACTTTTATATTGGGGCGGCGCTACGGACCAAACTTGTCCATATTTATACACATAGCAGTTCTTTTGTTTTTTATAAAAATAACTGTATGGCATGTACAAACCGATGTGTGTATATAACTACATCGTACGTACATAGATATAAGCCATCGAACCTCTTATATATTATTCGATCTCCGCAGTCAGAGATCGAATAAGATAGAACAGACAATCGAACATACATAAAGAATCAAACAGAATTTTCTAGTTAAAATAATATTTTTCATTGGTAATCAATCTAAAGTATCTATCATCAAATGCCTGATAGTTTACATATATTTCGTCGTTGAATTATTTATTAAAGTATAACTTGGTTTTTTGACAAAGACCCACTCTCTATTGAACTAATCCTGGTCCCTCTGAACCAACTACAAGCTCTATAAGCTTTGCTTTTTGTTCTAGTTTGAAAATTTCTATTAGCTTATAAAAGATAATTTTAATTGACTTTGCTTTACTCTTGTGTATTTAGAGCACTGAGTCCAATATCATGATAAAAAGCCGTATAAATGTGGCCGTAAGCCACATTATTTCCACATTTCAGTACTATATTTTGAAATATTAGCTAATTCAACGCTATTTTATTCTATTTAAAATAGTAACAATTCGTGGACGTGATCGCCACCCCATCTTTCATAGTCATTCGTTGTATTGTATTTTGCATATAACAAAAGTTAACCTTTTAGTTTTAACTGTCACCTTATAACTCTTCTATTAAATTCAATTAACACAATAGTTGTTTACGGCAAATTAAAAAAACTAGCTATAAATCGCCTGCCCATGGATCCCCCAGTCCCCGTACTTGCTTACGTCGCGCACATCACTCTCCGCTTAGCCGCGGTCTAAGTCCGCTCTTTGCTCACTTTTTCCCCTGATTTACCTACGGCGCGGACAGCTCCGCTTGCCGCGGCCTGTGGAAAATCGCTAAAAGCATTCAATTTCAAAAGTTCTGCCTTGAACTTGTGAATTCGTGTATGCACCAATTTGTCAACCCATAAATCCCCCGGTTCTCATAATTTCCCTACAGGTTGGACAGTCGAAAAGTATGAAACTTGTCGTTTTACAATTATTTTTTCCCATCTTTCTTAATTTCTGAGATCTATCGAAAAAATGGTTCAACTTTAAACGTGGTAAAGTCCCATTTAATACCCTCGTCGTCGTCGCGTATTAAACGCGTATTAATACAAGATAATATATGCAAGCAAAATTTCAGCCTCCTAGTTTTAAAACAGAATTTCTAAATAAAATGATCAATTTGAATCCCTCCCATAATTATAATGTGGACCCGCCACTGATAAGAACATTTATCAAACTGCAAAAGCACTATCTTATAGATCTTAGAAAACGTAAAATATGTTTTTAAACTAAATAAAACCCTCCGAATTTTTTTTTCGCGGTTTTGGTCCTTAATGGTTTTGGTAAATAAAACCCTTTGAAGTACGTTTAAAAGAATTGTAGTGATATGAATAGTGATGTATTAAGGTAAAATAGAAAAAACTGTCAAAACATGGATCCTATCTTTCATATATCTACACATATTATACTATATGGTTAAAGGCCCATTTACGCGAATAGTCAATACAAATTGAACTACTAGTGAAATTCGTTTTTTAGTTAAAAATATTTCTTTTTAACAAAAAAAAAAACCGCAAAATACGTGACTTCAGCCATTTCTCAAATTATTTGTTTAAGGTTATTTACTCATTTATTAATAATAATCGTTTTAAAAAAAATTAAAGTTTACCAGCAAAAATATTTTTACTTTTTGTTATCTTGATTAAAACTACTTGTGTTGCGTTACGTTTATTCGAAACGTAAAGTAAGAACGTCGAGGAAATTTCATATTCTTGGCAAACGTCAAGTTGTATAAATTTAGTATCTTAACGAAAATACGCAATTGGGCCTAAATGAAAGATAAAAATGGGTTTAAATTCAAGTAACACTGATTATATTGAAAGGTAGATGATTTTTTTTTAATTTTTGGGTTGTTTATGTGACAGGCAACATAATACCTTGTAAGTTATGTTAAGCTTATCAAATATTTGTTTATTTAATCTTAAACAGATATTCAAGTTTCTCAAGTTCAGAGTCAAGTTACTACAGAGATTTGACGTAATATTTCAACAAAATTATCTTTTATAATTGTATAACGAGAAAATTTGTCCTCGTTTTAATTTAGTTCTACTGTATATACTTTTTGTACAATTAATATTCAAGATCATGTTTAGTACTTTTAGCATTTTCTGCTATACGAACTAGTTAGCAGAATTGTAAATGTTATTCCACCATATTGCGTTTTATTTTGGACGCGAACGTGTAGAGGTGAGGTTCCTTCAGATTTTGTACGAACCTATCTTTTGCACTAAAAATTCAGATCGTACGGTACATGGCGAGTTAGTATGGAGGGCCGTAACTCGTAATTTAACTCAGTGTTGACCGGTAGCAGTAGCAGATGGTTTAGAGACCGGTACCAACAATTTTATCGTCTTCAGCATTAGTTTTAACAAGTATAGGCGTGAAGAAATAAAAGCGCGAATGAATTTTAAGTTAATGTATTGGACATCAACTCAATGAAATGAAAATGTAAAGAATACTTTACTCAAATGAAACTAATCAGAAATCAACATAAATAATTTGCGCAGCAACCTTAGACAATAAAATAAATCAACATTATCACTTATATGAGAGTACTCATTGTTAAAATGGGATCCTTGAATTTCCGTAATACCACAAAAATTATGCGCGACTTTTATACAATATAATAACAATTTCCTCCTGTACTCAGAACTAAGATAGCCTCACTTATAGGAAAAAACATAATGGTTTTAAAAGATTCGATTAATTAATTATTTACCGTACCTCTTTACCCAAGGGCATCTATTTACCGTACCTCTTTACCGATTGTATGCGTACAAAAATATTGGAGCTTGTCATTATAAACGTCTAACTTTGTCTGCCCGTCCGTCTGTCTGTCGTGTTTGAGTCTGGAACGCTTTTGATTTTATTATATCAAGCATTTATGTGCGTGTGAGATAGTTAGTACTTTGGTAGTACGTACGAATACTGCATTAAAAGAAACATGAAATAAAAATAGTTGTTTGTATTTAGAAGCAAATATAAGCAGAATACAACGTAGAGCA
>WYDF02039171.1:0-12513 GCA_009867245.2 Adranes taylori | reverse complement strand
TATAATATAATATAATATAATGTAATATAATTTAAATATAAAATTTATAAAAAGTTAAAATGGTGAATTCTCAGGGTATATATTAATTCTTGGTTATTAGCCTATAACATTCACCAAAAAGTTATGAAAGATTTTCTTCTATTACTAATTTCAGTTATAAATACTTAAACTACTTGTGAAGAATTTACCGATTCTTCTTATTAATCATTTTTCTCATTTCTGAGAATCACAATTCTGCAACAAAAAAAAGGTTTTAGAGATGCAGAAAGTTACTGATATTGCTGTATTATACTCGTACGAATGCACAGCACATCTCCTACTGAACATGACAATTATCCAAAAATAATACGAATGATTATGTTTTCAATATAGTCTTCAATCAAATGCAATGTAGTTAATACTCCTGTTTACTCCTGTGGTGGTAGAAAATGAGAACCTGATAACTAAAGGTATCGTTGGTTCTGTTGATGTTGATATGAAAATGCTGTTGATTACGGCAAAACTCTAAATGCTGATACAGAAGTACAATAGTTTATCCTCTGGGGGTGAACAGAAAATTATTTAGAAATCGCCCAAAGTTTGCCTTCAAAGGCATTTCAGTAATGCGTCCATTATTGCGTCCAAACGGTAGTAATGCGACACCATATAATACTGCATAATTTGTTTATGTTTTACACTAATCCGGAGTCCAGCTGTATATAAATATTTTCCTATCGCCCTGGTAACTATGTATACATATTATAGGGAAAACGGGACTTGTAACTATAACTACATATGGACTAGAGCTAGTGGAAATGTTGTTAATATTCCTAGCACATAATTATGCAGCAAAACTAAGCGTGCCAACAAAGGAAATTGTATTTCTAAAATACTGCAATAGAAAATTGATATACTCTATCAAGATCTACTATTAATAAGTATTAAAAGTAAAGAAAACAAAAATCTAAAAAAGCAAAAATCTAATACAATGGTTTATAAACTCTCTCAATTGTTAAAACATTGAACGGTCTTTCCATACTAAATATAAAAACAAAAATTACATAATTATTTGCTACCAGGTCACCGCATCCAGTTTGCATTACACTGCATACTCAGATTGGAATAAACTGCATCCAGTTTGGATTATATTGTAGTCAACCGCATCCAAATTGGATTATCAAGAATCTGCTGAATAAGTATTATGTCAGGTTCTTAGTTTCTCATTGTTTAATTTATGCTATTGATTTAGTTAGACGCCTCATTAACAAAACTATGCGTTTCTATAAATTGCAATGCAGTTATTACAAGTTTAAATTTTTGGATATTTCTTGTTTTGTGTAATTTTTGTAATTTGTTCTTGTTTCTCATTGTCTATTTCATTCACACTCATTATTAAGGATGCCGAAAAGAGAGCAAAGGTAACGAAATTACACAACGCACGTGGTGGTCCAAAATCTTGCTTATCGCTCTTCAAGAATTATTTAGTAAAGTTAAAGGATCAGTTAGAAATTCCAGATTCAACATTTGAAGAATGTCAAAAAATAAAACTTCAGAAGCAATTACTGCTTCTGGCAAAGATTCGTTCAGGCATTGATGTTTCATTAGAGTATGCGCAAAGAGATTTCAAAATACATACTATGCTTTAGTTTCCGCAGCCGATTGTCTTCTTAAGAATTCTGATGATCATTCGCAAAAGGATAGTATATCTAACACCGGGCCAGGATCTCAATGCGAAAAACCTCATTATACTGTCAAATTACCAACTATCACGTTGCAACATTTGATGGAAATGATTAGAAATGGCTTGAGTTTCATGACAGTTTCAAATCTCTTATCCACGAAAGTTAAGCTATTAACCCCATGCAAAAGTTTCATTATCTTCGTGCAGCTTTTCAAGGCGATGCAGCCAAAGTAATTGATTCTCTGGAAGTTTCTGGTTCCGAGTACTGCTTGGCAGTTAGTTACTTATCGAACGTTTTGAAAATATGAAGCTTCTTATTCACAACCATATCAAGTCGCTTTCCCATATTGAGAAAATCGATACTGAATTAAAAATTTGCATAAGAAATATTATTGATAATACTCCAAAGCAGTTAGGTGGATTGAAATCATGAGGTCAACCTGTTCAACAGTGGGATGCCCTCATAATTTATCTGTTAACCTCAAAGCTAGCCTCAGTCGCTGCTCCAGACTGGGAAATAGACCACACTGAGGATATTCTTACGTAGGAGAATTTTATATGTTAGAAACACGAAATATTTCACAGCTAAAAGCTAGAACAAATGATTCAAAGTTCAAACCCCAGACTAGTTTTAAATCCTTTGTTAGTACTACGCCTATAGTGTGCAATGAAATTTCATAGAATTTTAGGGTTGTGAAATGTTTCGTAAGTTGTCACCAGAGGATCGTGAACCTCGTATCCAGGATTTTAAGCTTTGTTTTAATTATTTATCCTCTGGTCATTTCGCAAACTATTGTAAATCTTCTTGTTGTAGAAAATGCAATAAAAGGCATACTACTCTATTGCATGGTGAGCAAAATGGAATTCATGCTCATCTAAGGCAATCTTCTAGTTTAGTATAACTTTCTGCTCCACCGCTACGGCAGCCGACCAGTAGTGAAGAACCTCGTATCTCTTTGAGTTCTCAAATAAATCCAGCAAATGTTCCTACGCAAACTCTTTTGTCTACTTACTATTCTTATTCAAGTCATGGATAAGGATGGTAATCTCCACAAGTGTAGAGCTCTATTGGATTCAGCCTCTAAGTCAAATTATGTAACTCAGGAAGTTCGCAACCAGTTGAATGTACCTCTGACATTCGTGAATATATGTGTTGGGTATAAATTGCAATCAAATATAGATGCAAATTACAGATAGAATCTCTGATACATAAGAAGGTATTTAATGTCGATTGTTTAGTCATGCCTTAAATATGTAATAGAATTATGTGTACACCAATTTCAGCAAAAGATCTGAAGATACCTGAAAACCTACAACTAGCAGATCCTAATTTCGATATTCCTGGCAAACTAGATATTTTGTTAGGTGTACTCCTTGTTTGGTCAGTCATTTGCAATGAGCAAATCCGCCTAGGATTTTTCCGATAAATTTTACAAAGAACTATTTTCGGATGGATATTATTAGTTCCGGTGCCATTCTCATTTCATCTCCTTGTGAAACTACTTGTCATTTCATAACAAATAACGAACTTCAGAATCAGTTGTCCAAATTTTGGGAAGTAAATAAAATACCACAATCTGAGGTTATCCACTCCGAACAGGAAAAGCGGTATGAAGTTCATTTTAGGAAAATCTAGTACATAACAAGGACAGTCGTTTTATTGTTACATTTTCGTTTAAGGAGGGTCCTAAGAAATTGAGATCTTCGTTCGAACGTGCTTTTAAAGAATTTAGATAATTAGAAACTTAAACAATTAGAAAAACAATTCTCACGAGATGAGAAATTCATGTGATGTATATCTGCAAGAATATTCTGATCTTAGTCATATGAATAATGATACATATGAAGTATCACCCTCTTATTATTTTCCCCATTGCGGTGTGTTTAAGAAAAGTAGTTCCACTACCAAGTAACGCGTAGCTTTTAACATCAATTACTTCGGGAGATTCCCTCAATGATTTACAGATGATAGGTCTAAAACTGCAGGACCACATCTTCTCAATTCTCTTTCGGTTCAGAGAGTACAATTACGTAATATCAGGAGACATTCTTCTTCGACACAGACAGTGTAAATACGTAATATCAGGAGACATTGAGAAAATGTATCGTCATATCTTAATTTTTGGGATCAGCATCTTCTTCAGAGATTGTAATGGTGTTCGCCTAGTTTCACAGAAATGATTAGATTTTTAATGTAAAAATTTTAGTATGTGATAGTATGAAAAGATTTTTTGTTACGAATCAATTTGAAAATAAAGTAGTTGGAAATATTATATTTTTTTGTTTATGAATTATAAGTAATCCAGTTTACATAACGTTCAATGAAATAACCACCGCAAGAATTGAAGTCTTGTTTTTATAGTCAATCAATTTAATATTGTTGTAACCTCCTGAAGCATTCAATTTTTAAATAGACAGGATAATCAGTTTAATCCATCCAATTTTTATATGGATAATACTCAATTTTTAATAAAAATGATTATATTTTTTGCAGGAGAGTGAAATTACACATGCATATAGTACTACATAATAAAGATCTAACATAATTAATCCCATTGTAACATATTCCCCGTTTAAAATTTAAAAAACTTTAAGGCCATATCTCAGATAGTATGTAATCAAACCCGACAACAACTGTTTTTCTTGCTTATTCTCATGATTCTCTTTAAAATAATACCAAGCATAAGGAGTCTGACTTTAATGAATCTAACTTTGTATGTAAGTTTTCGAAATTAGCACCTATCTATCTAACTTAAATGGTTTCAAAGATATATGCCTTTCCTTTTCTTGGTTACCATGCAGACTGATTAAACATAAATACAAGAAATAGCTGAACAACACTATACAGAGTAAATATTTTTAGAATAGAAAAGAAGTTCAATATATTAAATTCAGAAACGTGCAAAGCTTTTGCCGCAAATATACAACCGTGCGTATGTAGCTAAACGATTGTTACGCTACACAACTATTGAGGTAATTGAATTGAATGGACGAGTTATAAGGTAACATAGGCCGAACTAAATAGATCAATCTTTGCTTTATGCAGAATAAAGTAAAATTTTTGACTTTCACTATATGAAAAATGGGAAAATGAGAAATAAGAAAACGCAAGATTTTTGTTTTTTTCACTTATTTTTCAACATAGTCCCCTATTAAGGCAATACACATTTCAAGCCGCCTTTCCAACTTCTTCATCCCGAAAAGTAATTTTGCTCAAGCTCTTCAAAATAGTTGGCGGTTTCGGTCACCACTTCATGGCTTGTTGCAAAATGGGGTTTTCTTTTTAGATTTGGGAACAGGAGGAAGTGACAAGGTGAATACGGTGGGCGGTCGATCAATTTCATAGCGTAATTTGTTCAATTTTGCCTGCACGACGGCCGCTCAGTGAGCGGGTGCGTTTTATGGTGAAAGAAAACTTTTTTGCGAGTCAAACCAGGGCGTTTCTTCTTCAATTCGGCGTCAAAACGGTCCAATAGTTGCCAGTTATGGTTTTATCTTTTGCCAAGTAATCAATAAGAATAATGGCTTTCGTATCCCAAAAAAACAATCGTATCCCACAAAATAGTCGCGCATACCGGCCAATCGAATTATCTGAGCCTTCTTTGGTGGGCCTTCGCCACTTTTTCTCCTCTGCTTTGACTGTTCCTTCGCCTCCGGCGTGTAGTAATGGACCCGTTTCATCAACAGTGACGTATCGACAAAAAACTCTTCGAATCAGGTTATATCTTCAGGCCAAATCGTTGACAAAAGGGTTGCTTTTTTGGTCGATAGTGAGTAAATAGTTTTTTGGTCGATAGTTTTGAGTGCCACAGCTTTTTCGTATGTAAATGATTGTGTATGATGGCATGTACCCAGTTTCTATGACTCAGTACATACCATGTATATGTACATGTACTCAGTTTATATGACTTAGCACTGACGGTTGACATGACTTAGATTATATGTTTGCAGCCTCTGCTACCTCACGGATTTTGATTCGATGGTTTGCCATAATCATATAATGGATTTTGTTGATAATTTCTGGTGTAGTGACGATATTTGAAGGCCGCGGGTGGTCATCATCAAAAACACTCGTACAACTACGAACAAATTCAGCTTTCTAAAATTTTACAGTTGCTAGCGCCGGTACAGACTCAACAGCATCCAGTTCGGCATATACACCATCCAGTTTGGCTATGATTCATGCACTGTTTTTCCCTTTCTTGTAAAGTAACTTAATCACTAAACGATATTCGAGTTTTCCATTTTTCATAAAACACAAAAGTTGCTTGCTTGTAACGGCTGTAAAAACCAAACTAGACGTCATATGGCAGATCTCAAAACCAATATGGCGTTCGGTGTCATGTAACGCTATCTGTCGAAGGCTAGATTTGTTTTCAAAATCATTTCCTAAAAAAATGATCTTACTGGAAAATTTATATAAACTCAGCAGTGAGTATTTTATTTACTTAATATATAATGTATGTATAAAGTTTTTGACTTCAGAAAATGACATTATTGTATGAAAGAGGTACCCTGTAATATTCCACAAGATTTTAAATTGTTCTAAACACTGAAGAAAAGCAGCGATACGGACCTGTGCATTAAAAGAGCAACTCCTCACTGTTTGATTATTTTGATATTCGGAAGTTTTCTGGAGAGATTAGTTTCACTTCACGTGTTTGACTGCCCTAATGAGCTTATACACTTTCTCAAAAAAAAATTAAGAAATGTATACAAAGTACAAATCATATTTTGTTTGGTTAGAAAAATTTCTAGAGTTCAAGCCTAAACAAAATTCCACATGAACAAGAAATACACTTATTATTCAGGATACCACAGCCTACTGCTGATTGAGCAACAACTAAGCACTAGATCACCCACATAAGGAAGTCACTTTACAGTTTTCTTGTAGTAATAAAGCTTAATTATTAATAGTTCATGCATATAATTCAATTATTAAAAATATCTAACAAATATTATTCAATGTCGGAAATTGCTTACTAACCTTTTTATTAATTAATCTTTTCAAAAAAATTAAAAATGATACAAAATTAACTTTAATTTAAGGCAGCCTAGAAAACTAAATGACATGAGATTAACAAAACTGATTATAGTGAAATAACATGCTTAAGCGTATAATACACAGCAAACACGCTTGGAGAATAGCAGAATCCATTTAGCTGTTCAGATTCAACAACACAGATCCTTTCATTCCATTGCAATAATCGCATGGAATTCCAAGCGAGAAACTTGGAATTAGATCAGGGGCATACATAACCGCAAAATAATTGATTCTCTATTATCTACTTATTTCGTTGGATTTCCGAGACATTTGAAGTATATTGGATGGCCTCTAATATTCTCCCTTATATTAAGTCTTATATAATAAGGATGTTAAAATATATGTTTCAATTAAATCAATAGTATTGTAAAAATCTATTTTACAAAATCATTCCGCAGAAATCGTGAATTTTTAGTTACTTTTAAATCTAATAAAGAATTCAAATTGAAAATGACTTCAAATTAAATGCAAGTATAGAACATTCACATACAGTAAAACCTGGAAAAGTATATCATAAATAACTGCTTAAAGTGAACACATTTTCAAAATGTGTACATTCCAATATCAATTTTACATACATTTATTTTGAATAAAGTGAACAACTGTATACTGTGAACATTGAACGCTCTTATCTGTACTTCTCTGATCTGCTCTTATCTGTACTTTTTTATCTTTCATATACCATATTCGTATGGAATATGTCCTATATATGAAAGATATAGGATTCATATTTTGAAATTTTTTTGTATTTTACCTTAGTACGTCTCTTGTATGGAAATTACTGCAATTCATTAATACGCAATTCGAAATGGGGTCATAAGGGGAGCAAAAATTAAAAGGCTCGATTTTTCGGTGGACGTGCCAATATACGTCTGTATGTTCAAAAATTTCTCATTCCCTATGGGACCGATCTGGATGAAATATGGTAAACAGGTGTAGAGTATGAGATCGCATAACGGTTTTTTTCACTTTTTTTTATAAATCCAATATGGCGCACAGGAGTCATTTAAACTAGGAGGCTGAAATTTTATACGTTATGTATGGCACTGCTGCTGCCTCGTACTTAGCCATTAGTTGCCTACATCAATTAGCGTTTAAAAATTCGGATAAATATCCTCCAGCGTGTAATGCAATTAAGAAGTATTTTTAGGTAGATTGTTGTCTGTAAGGTGCAGAAAATATTCAGCACAAATGTTATGTCAACAAATTGTAAGTATTTTGTCACAGGGATGCTTTCCTTTATGTAAGTGGAAATCGAACAAACCCAGTGGTGTCTTTGGATTCGAAAAATGTTCATGGTTCTATATCGTTTGCTTACTCTGAAGCATGACATAAATTAGTCACCTTCTGAAAATAATTAATTTTTTCGAATTAATGATAATTTAAAATCCACAATTACAAAACGGGTTATTTTGTCAATCGTTAGCCAGATTTTGACCGATTGGATTTGTTAAGTCCAGGTATTGTCATTTCAAAATAATTCTTCAGATACTATGGAAAGAAGGTTTAGACTATGATGCCGAAATATCCTCGCGTACAGAAGATTAGAAAATTTGTGGATTAAATTTAGAATGGACTTAGAAACATTAAATAACCTAGCAATTCTAAAACGTGTTTTGTGCAAAAATCCTGCAGGAATCCAAATATATGGATTCTCAGACGCTTCTGAAAAGTCTTATGGTGGTTGCGTCTATATTCGTTATCAAAATAATTTGAGCGGAATTCACATCAATTTATTGTGCGCAAAATCAAAGGTGTCTTCATTAAAGAGACACACTATTCGTCGCTTAGAGCTCTGTGCTGCGCTTACTTTATCAAAATTAGTTAAGAACATTAGCAATTCCTTGCGTCTCAATATTGAAGAAATATTTCTTTGGTCTGATTCTCAGGTTGTATTAAGATGGCTGAAACTTTGTAACGACGGGAGTAGATTATGTCGGTACGTTTCTAGTAAAAGGTAGAAAAGGACGTGGTGCGAAACTAAGAACATGTTACTTCGCAATTTTTATTTGTTTTTGTGCAAAAGCTGTGCACCTTGAAGTTGTATCCAACCTAACCAGCGATCCTTTTATTGCTGCATTAAAAAGATTTATATCTCGCAAGGGCAAATCAAGCACTGTATATTCTGACAATGCTACAAATTTTATTAAAGCACGCAATGAGTTCTAAACTATAATTAAAGATATTTCTGATAAAAGTGTAGCTGACTTCCTAGCTAGCGAATCAATAAAATGGAATTTTATTCCGCCCGATACCTTACACTTTGGTGGTTTAATAAAATCGTCTGTTAAGAGGGCCAAATTTCACCTCAAACGTATTGTATTAGAAGTCATGTTAACGTTCGAAGAACTTGTAACAGTCACGACTCAAGTCGAAGCTATCCTTAACTGTAGACCTCTCCTACCCTTATCCAAGGATAGAAACGACATCGATGTATTGGCACTAGCGCACTTCTTGGTTGGAAGAAAGTTCCAGAGCAGCAATTTCAAGGAATTAATGTAAATCGAAAGCTAATTTTGGAAAATTCCAGAAATATGTACAAGTATTTTGGGAATGCTGGACAAAGGATTATTTATTATCAGTGCAATATCGTAAAAAATGGAAGTCTGCATCTATTCGCCTTGAAATCGGTACAATACTTCTCATAGGTAAAGACAATGAACCAGTGTTTAATTGGAATCTTGTTAGTCACTAAAATCTATCGCTGTGGTGACATAATTCCACAAGTTACCGATGTTCTGTAAAAAAAAATTGAGTAATCAAACGAGCTTTTCTCAAATTAAATCCCCTACAGCTAGAAAACTAATCTAAGTCGTACGGGAAGATGTATTAAGAATATCTAGTTTCGATTATATTCATATATCCTAGTTTATTAGTTTCGTTTGAAAGTTGAGAGCTTTCAAAGCGAGAGAGGGGCTTTTGTAGATTCAGTTGCCTTCGTACAAATTTAATGCGACCATCCCTCCCTTCGTACACATTTAATGCGACCATCCCCCCCTTCGTTCAAATTTAATGCGACCATCCCTTTGTATTCCCATGGACTCGTATGCAGCGATTCGTAAAAAGTCAAAAGTGGGTGGTAGAAAGTCAAATGAGTAGTCGTCTATGACAAGAGAAGAAAGGTACCTGGCGTGGGAGAAGAATCGAGACGGTTTTATTTATTTCATTCGGAAAATTTCTCGTCAAGAAAAAAAAACTATGCATCGAAAAAAAAAAACTTTCTTCGTGTAATCACTAGCTTATTATATCTAATATAAATGTGCATAGTTGACAATAAATCCATGTAGTAGTTTTCGAGATATCGTGGTCACCGATTTTGAAAATGCGGTTTCGATAAAAACACATTGGAAATTTCAATACAAGTGTGTATTTAAATAAGATGTTCATTTTCGCCGTATCATTCCTGCTCCATACGGTCGAGCGTAGCGCACTTTGAACGGCTATAACTACGTCAATTTCAATCCGATTAAAATCAAATTTTCAGGAAATATTGTCCAATTCGAAAGCCAAATTAACTACATGTTAGTTGTTACAAGTAAAAACCCTATGGTTACAATTTAGGTTATAAATGATTAAAAATAAGCGTGTATGCGACTAGCAATGAATTTACTTGAAACTTTGAAGTGGGTGCCCACAATATTAATTAGGGTACCTAACAGACCCAACCATTAGACATTGTCCAAACTACTTTCAAAACAATTATGAGTAGAGGACGTCTTTTACCGACTTGGATTAACAACATTGCCAGAAATTGTTACCGAATTTACTTATCTCACTTAAATTAATCTTAGTTTATTAACGTATTTAATAATCCGCTAATATAAAACGTATAAATTGACTAATCAAATTCATCAAACAAATATAATGTATACAAGTAATCAATTAATAACAATTAATTAAATCGAGAAAATAAATACGAATTGGCAAATATAATATCAAATGCTTAAAATAATAATCTGAAATAGCGGGAATGTATCAAATAAACACCACTGCCCCGGAAACAACATCCGTCAGACCGACAAATAATTCCGCCCGAGACATAAAGTTAGCCGACTCATTTGATCTTATGCCGTTGTTCTATTCGAAATATCGACAGTACGCCGGCCGCTTTGAAGTATGCATGGGTTAGTAGTTACATACAAGTATACGATATTCTTTGCATTTTAATAATGTATGATTATTTTTTCTATAAACAATTATACGTTTTCACCCTTTGTGCTTTCGGCTGATAAATACACACATTTGACAGAAGGCGTTTTCTATTTCTAGATTTTAACCGCATCAAGCTATTATTACTACCGCTGGTGCTACCCCCATCATTTGGACACTACCACCAGTCACATTTTTCTTAGATACCCGTTATAAAAGCAATACAACTTTGATCCTTAATTTTCTTAACGTATGAGAAAGTTCTGATTGGTCGGAAGTATAGCCTTCCAAAATATGTTGTAACAGAAGTTTCTTTCAACCCCCTCCTTTTTTGGGACAGACGTTGTCGAAACCCATCGGCTATGGCAACACGCCACGGCTCAACCGATCCATCAGGAGCAAATTCTTCCCAGAAAATTCACATAAAAGGAGCTCTTCAAGCTAGCTTTCCTGTGACTCATTTTGGGTCTGAACCTAGTTGCTATTTAGTGAGAAATCACACATTTTAACTACCTGAACCCTCCATTAGATAACCAACTTATTCTTGTGGAATGAGAAATCGCACTTTTGAATTTGTTGGCATCTATAATAAGCACCACCAACGAAAACGCTTATTTAATTTAAATTTAAATTTAATTCAACTACGGTCACTAACAAAACTCTATAACGTTAAGTTCAGATACTACATTTCACTTATTTCAATAATTCATAGCACCACCAACGAAAACGCTTATTTCATTTAAATTTAATTCAACTACGTTCACTAACAAAACTCTATAACGTTAAGTTCAGATACTACATTTCACTTATTTCAATAATTCATAGCCCTTCCTTGAAAATCGTCGTTAACAAGAAAGAATGAGGACAACGTCAGAGGAAGAGCTCAAAAAACCATCCACGCAACGTGGGAAGAGAGATGCAACTCCAGAGGCCTATGTAGATCACCACCGACAACAAATACATTCCTTTCCTAAGCCAACGTATATTCAAGAATTTATTTCACCATTTTCGTCACATTAATGGAATCAGTATCTGCGTTAGAACTTCAGTATTTGCGTTAGAACTTCGTCAATCTATGATTTAACTACGTCAACGTCATGGAAAGATAGATGAAAAATCTCATCACAATTAGAACAACATATTAATTACCAAAAATCAAATTATCTTTAGTTCGATATTTTTTTCATTTGCTATTTTGTAAATGGAATGGAATAACAATTTCTGCATTGTACCTGTTGTCAGTCATTTAAAATCGCGCTTCGAGTTATATATTTGCAGTTATAAATATCAGAACAATAAACAAAACTTATATCAACCTGTTATTGCGTACATCATTTTAGTGTTTAAGTACTTTATTACACTAGTTCAGCGAATTCTAACCCAACCCTGAATACTCTCATTCACGAGCATTGTTATGTTGAAAAAAGCAGTATAGTAGTTATAAAGGAAACAAATTACAATTCTGTTTTAGTTAAAACAATACTGTAACAAAATGCTTAACAAACTTTTTTGAATATATCTCCGAAACCTTGTGATCTGTTATCTTGAAAATGGCTCGTCAAAGGTAATTATGCAATGCGGAATAACAAATCACAGATCTCTACTCCAACAGGTTGAGTGGTTAAATATACTGAACTAATTGCGAGTAATAAAAAGTTTT
>WYDF02039170.1:0-25834 GCA_009867245.2 Adranes taylori | reverse complement strand
GATGCGCCCGTAAGTCATTGATGATAGCCTTTGGGCGGGCTTAATATCTCTGAGAATTGAGGTATTTGTTCTTCTAGTCGTCCAGGGGACTCGTAACATCCTGCGCCACACCCACATCTCGAAGGCGTCAATTCGTTTTCGTTCCTAAAAAAGTAAGAATCCTTTGAGTTGTGGACATATGGCAGCATTCTTCGGATATCCTGGACTGACTATATCACCAACGTCAAAGTGATGCAGAGAATAAGAAAAACAAAGGAAGTAGTTTTTACCCTAATCAATGGAAGCTTTAATATTTAGGACAAATTACGAGGTTTGTTAGGTACCATCTACCGCAGTTGATAGTCCAAGAAAAGGTCAAAAGCAAGAGAGAACCGGGAAGACGACAACTCTCGTGAATGCATGATCTACATCAATGGTTCAGATTAAGAACGATTTAATTGTTCAAAGGAGGCGTAAGCAAAGTTAGAATATCCATATTAATAGCCAACGTCCGCAACGAATAAGGCACTGGAAGGAAAAGAAGAATTTTGCTATAAACTGGTAATAAACACTAATGAACTTTTTGTTGCCTAATAAAAGTAATAAGACTGTAACCTTATACTGTACATTTTTGACTCCATTAATTCACATCATCATAACAATGAGTATTAACCTTAAACACAATACGTTGGAAGTTATTTAATAGAATTAGCTAAAATTGTATAACCCTATTGTTGCCCAAAATTAAATCTTATATACGCAAAAGCGTTTATCGAATTTGTCGTATACGGAACGAAAATCTCTTAAAACAGAATAATGCAAATCGAAATTCGAATGGTAATTTCGACTTAATCCCAGATTATACAAATTTTCTTCACTTAATCAAAACTATTAATTCCACGAATTTCATTTCCCACGTTTACACAAACACCACACACCCAAATGCGCCGCTTCACGCGCGCGCGTGCTCACGTCTCAAAATTTTCCTTGTGCTAAGGCCGTAAACTTCATCTAAATTTTAATTTACATTTAATTATTGCTTATCAGTTAAGGAAGTTGCGCGCAATGAAATTGGTATTTTATTCGCTTCTTTTGTTTTTATGCTTTTGTTCGTTTTTTGTGAGAAACTTTACTGTACGGAATTTACATTTATTTTATTTCTATGTTTTAAACATTTGTTAATGTTGCAAAATATCTTTCAGCTCGATAAGTTATAATGAGTTAGTTATACGAGCGATAGTATTTTATTTTTAATCTGGGTAATAGGTTATAGAAAATCATTAAGGCTATTGGAATGGGTTTTTCTTATATAGAATACACTTAAAGAATCTCATTATACTAATGTTCAGATAATCATTGATCAGCCAAACATTATAGTTAAATAATGAAAACCAAACATTATAGTATAAAATAAGGATCGTATAATCCTACACCAGGATACCACAAAGAGATCGATATTTTATTTCAAACATACATTTACAAATTCTCACCAAGTCCAGTTGAACACTCATACATACGAAGAACACACATACGTTTTAGATAGACTTAGTAATATATGTAAGCTAACATTTGTTATAATATTACGCAACTGTCCTCTTTACATTTCAAAATTTCGGGGCGAATTTTTCTTGGGGCACGGTTTAGTGTACCACGCCCAAAAGATCTTCAGTTAATTGATTCTCTTGTATAGTGTAACATTACATAACACTACTTATATCATCTTTATTATATTGTATAAAATTCTAGTATAGCTTGTGTTCATTTTAGGCATTATTTAGGCACGATTTATCGCATGTCAAAAGAGGTTAAGCAAGGCAAACGCCAGTTGAGAGTTGCCTTGCGACAGTTGTAGCCAGAGTAGTAAATTGAGTACAGACTACTCAGCGAGAGTTAAAGAGGAAGAAATTTGAAGGAGAACTCGTAGCAGTGCAGAAGCTGTTGGCAAGTAGTGAAAAATCGGATGCCACTGTAGGTGAAGCAACTCTTACAAAAACAGTTTTTGCAGAACTCTACGGCAGTTGATTGTTGAATTTCTTTACTTAACATTAATTTTAAAAGTATTGTATAGTCTTCATCATGGCTACTGCACAAATGTAAGTTTGTATGACATTATTATTTACGGACTAGTTTCAAATTCTCAAACAAATTAATTTAATACTGAATATATTCTTGCCACTAGCCAAAATTTAATAACTAATGAACTATTTACTGCTTCTTGATAATTATTTTATTTATTTGTGACTTGGTGTGAACTTCACACAATGCTTTTTTGTCATGAATATATTAAATAAAAATTATATAGGATTCTGCTATTTTATGTGTTATGTTGGCCCGATTTAATTTAGCATTTGAATTTAAATCACATTAAAATAAATAGATTAACAACTTACTTTTTCGATCCCTTTTTATAGTTGTGTGGGTTAATTCAGTAAAGTGGAACTTATTTTTCTATTAATAATTTACCACTCTTACTATATACTTACATAAGTTAACCGTGACAATATTTTTTATACTTTTTCGTGATATTTTAAGTTACGGCTAATTAATAAAACATTTTTACAAAAAGGGTTGTATTTTATATAAAAACGAAGTCGACTATATCTCCGACCTGCTCAGGCATCGAGGTTAAGTACGTACAAGAAACTACTTCGGTAAAAATATGGACCGCAATTCAGCAACATCGATTTGAGAGACACAATTATCCTGTTTTGTCGCTCGCTGTGGCGTGATTGACAAGATTGTCGGACTTATGCCTCCTCACACCCGCACGCAAAAATTTATCCTTACACAATTTGCTTACATAATTGTATGAATACGTGCCACGTACAAAGGGTCCCAATATTCCCTTAGGTACGATAACTTCTATCATTTATTATGCTAATATCTTAAAGCTTGTGTACAGGGTTTTACTATTCAAGTGCGAACAAGTTTCGAATGATATTCACAAGATATCTCGCACGTGGTGTTACGGGTTTTATTCTTATAAAAGCAGGATCATGGATTTGTTATTCTTCTCTTTTTATAACCACAATACATACCACTTTCTTTCATTATGTAACATAAATAATGCACATGGATGGTTGTCAAACAGGGGGTGGGGAGAAATAAATGTTGTTATTAAATTTCATATATATATATAATAGCAGAAGGGTGATTCAAACAATCTAAGTCGAATTTATTCATTACGGGACAGTTTCATATCATTGTAATAGCTAAAAAATATACACGTACTTCTTTTTGTTTTTGAAATAAATTAATTTTACTGGACGCTACCATTAATCAAAGATTTGAAAATTGGCGGGTAATGATAATTTGAAATGTAGTGACAAATCAAACTTGTCACTGCATGCAACACAAATAAGACTAAGATCGGTAAACAAGCCTGTTCGTACACAACAATAGGGAATCAATCAGAGCTCATCACACAGAGCGTAGAAGAAAATGAACAATTACATTTCAGCTATGCACCACAATGACACATTCGTAAGATGCTTGCTTCCCATCTGTGGAGTCACAGTTGCGATATCTTCATGATGCCACTTTTCTTTAAATTTATTTTATGACTTATTTTCCAAATACAAACATGTTTTTTTCAAATAATTCATGTACAGGCGAGTTCATGAAGGTTAGCGCCATGTTAGTATAAACGTAAATGTAGCGCTAAATACATTAACCAATGAGAATGCGTTTTATGTTATATCAACTGTTGTTTACGAACACGCGTTGAACTCGCCCCTTTTTCCCCTGCAGTGTGTTACAGTCTGATCTAACCAAGAAGCGCACAAATTGATAACATGAAATAGAGTACGTCACCGTCACCGTCACCCATCTCGACTGATGTGAACTGAACACGCAGAGTTGCATTATTCCAGTTGGATCCCTCACATCCATATCATCAGTGCCTATTCACTTCATTAAAACGTGTAGTCATAGTGTACGTTTTTAGTTGACTATAGCGGTGATTTTTTTACCTGAATCGGACTATACCGGTAAATCACGTATCGTCTACTAGTAGTAGGAGATTGTTCTTTCTACCAAAAAAGCTGCCCATTCGCTCGGATCTTAACTCCATCTAATCTTCTTCATATTTTCTTCGTTTTCTTTTTCTTATTCTTCCTCTTCACGCGGTCACTTGTGGAAATACTAATGACACGCTATACTTACTAATAACTAATATAATCTAATAAACACTTGTATATTTTTTGTCTAATCGATTGTATACCCATTATAACACCGTTCAACACCAATTTATAGCTTTTGTTTTCTCGTTCTGATATTATTATAACCTTCTTTGATCTATTCTTCTTCTTCTTCACGAATTCACTTATAGAAATGCTATAGTAATTACTTATATAATCTAATAAACTCTTAATATATGTTTTTTCGTATAATCGATTTTCTATCCTTTTTTATTTTCGTATACTGATAATGCACATATAAAAAACATTATAACACTGCTCAACACAACAGTAACTATAGTAATAGTAAACACTCAACCTTGAAGATCAATAACCTTGAAGTTCGGTGACTCAGCTCAGCATTTTGTAGATATGTTTTTCTTTCCATTCTTTATTTTCATAAGTTTTATTATTATTTTTGTATTATACTAGCTCGGAATTTGAAATATATGCTATAATGATAATGCCAGTACTGTAGATTTCTGTATTATTGGTTGCATACAGTGCTTTATGTTCAACAATAGATGGAGCCGTGTTGCTATTTAGATAATTTTATCATGTAATTAACTGCAACCAAATCTGTCTTTTTTATAAGTCCGCTATTTAGGTCTAAATTTGAACTCAACTTTTGGTTTATTATTCACCACTCTTTGCTTTTTCGTATTTGACATATTGATGGAATTGCGTATTATCATGTATGTATAGTGACGTCGGTATATGAATGTGTATGAATGTATAGCATCATCGTGAATGAAATTTAACATTATTATATTAATACTTATCGTTTTTTTGTTTTATCACGAGATTTTAAACGAAAATTGAGTAATCACTAATATATTTAAATAAAGAAATACCTATTACAATAAAACAAACCAACCGAGTTTAGTCAAATAAAGATCTATTTACAAAAGTTATAAGGCAAATAAATAAAACCAATGAATTTTAAACATAATATTTATTTTACAATTTAATATTTACAATATAATAGGTACAATTTTATAATTTAATAATACTGTAGAAATCCTGTGTAACTGTAAACCGTAAAACACACGGGCTTACCCATCCTAGTCATATAATATTTCAAATAGATTCAAACTCATAGAGATACAGATTTAACAATATAATAGGTTCAATAAGCAAAATAGGTATGAAAATGGCATATTTTTTTCTCCATTTTGTTTTCCCAGTTATCCATTATTAACTAGCACCTTTCACAAAATAAATTAATATAAATAATTAAATATAGAAATATAGATTATAAATAAAACTATACAATTAATTAATGTCCAACTTGTTTTTAAGTTGGACATTAAAGAAAAGTGAACACTGTAGTGACCCCAAGCCAATGTGATTACACCATCCTGGTAAATAAACCGTTTGTCATCAAACGCTGACAGTGCCAAATTGTTGTGATTCTGCGTGAAAATATTATGTCCTATAGATCGAAAATTTAGGTGCGTTCGGCGAATCAATGTTTTTTCAAATAAGCAAATCCGAAAATCTTCAGCAGAAATATTGTTTTAACGACATGATTTACGACAACATCTAAAGAAATTTCATGACATTTCCGCTATATTATGCGAAGAGGGCAGCATAATGGTTAGTTTTGGGGCTGAATACCAAAAACATTTGAAGACGTAAAAGCAAGAAGCTGCGTGTTACTTGTGAAACTTACAATGTGGTATTTACTTCAGCTAAAATGTATGCTCGACACTTGAAATCGTTGACTTATATCAATAGACAACTGGAACCGCTTGGAAATGTATTGTTTTCAATGAAGGCGGCTTTCAAGAACAGAGTAGCGATGTATCGGATCGAAGTCACCGGCTGAGTCACCGAACTTCTGAAAAAAATCACCTCTCTTTTTAGTATAATGCATGTAGCATAATGGTTATCTACATGCAGAAAGAACAATCTCCTACTACTTCTACTTGTTTTTTTTTTCTTAGTGATTTTTGATGTTGTGGCATGTAGCATGAAATAGCTAGTAAATGTATAATTAAAACTCACAGAACTATGGCTAATTAGATATCACATATAGACTTTATCTCAATTTAAATCATAGTTAATTACAGATAATGAGCTTGGTTTTTATTATAAAACTATAGAGAAAAGAAACAATAATGAATCTGCGACTTGTGTTGTTGTCGATATTTTCATATATGAGAAAAGCCAAGTACCAGTCCAACCAGACGAAAGCAACATGCTATTGTGAAATACTCAAATATTTTACTGAATGCCAAATTAAAAAAATACAAGAAAATAAAGCCGAACGGTCAGCTATGATAAAAATAAGGAAGAAAACTGGGAGAAAAGTTTGGAATGCTATTTGATGTTGCTCACGCCAACGCGCTGGAATTGATTAACATCGAAGAAGACACACTATTTCTACTTGCCCAGAGAGAAAAATGACATACAGCGCAGATGGGTGGTATAGACAGAGAGCTCGAAAAGAAAAAATTTAAGAAGATATGAGAGGACGCATTGGTAGAAAGCATAAAAAGACAAGAATTGGAAGATATAAAACGTATCACTGAAAAGTGTGAGTTAGTTTCCTCGTCTTCCAACTCTTCGGACAATAGTGAAGACTTTAATAGACCTGGTTCTCTAATACCACGACCATCTATATCGACATTACATTTTTCAATACCAGGACCATCTACATCGACATCACAACGAAAACGAGGTAAGAAACAATTGATCGATAACCGTTTGGCTCCCAGTCTTGATGTTGCTAAGGTAAGTGATCGAAAAGCGGTTGTCGTGTTAACATCTACAAGAGCACAAGTTGTGATGCTAAAAATTATTACATCAGTTTTTCGTCTCTTCAGCGTGAACGAATCCAGCGACCATAAAAATTGCGGAGTCTTTAAAAAGCGAGTCTAAACCAGAAGTCCAGCTTTCTATTTACTGGGATGGTAATATGTTAAGAGATATAATGGGGCATGAGGTTCTTTATCGTATACTAATCTTAGTATCTGGCCAGGAAGTAGATCAACTTGTAAGTATTCCAAAAATATCAAATGGAATAAGGCAGGCGATGATCTCCGCTATTTTCAAAACAGTATTATCATGGGGCTTGTGCGATCAAATTTCACTTATGTGTTTTATACCACTGTGTCAAGAACAGGTAGAATTAATGGTGCTTGAACTTTAGAAGAGCAGAAATTAGAGAAAAATTTAGTATGGCTTCCATGCAGACATCACAATTTGACACTGGTGCACCGGAGGGGGGGGGGGGGGGCGAGTTTGTGGTTAGAACCCCCCGAAATATTTTATCACTGTTAGTAAGTTTAGCCTATTTTAGCCTAAAAAAACGGCAACCCCACGAAAAATATTTCTATGTGCGCCAATGCATTTTGAATTTTGGAGATTGTGCTTACTGCAGTTGTCGTTTTCGTAATTGATGTTTCAAGTGGGCCTGAAATACAGATCTTCTAAAGATTTCAAAAACGTTGGTTTCAAATTAAACAAGAATATTTCAAGGCTGTTGATTCTGACCTTGAGGAATTGGCATTTGTTGATGATGTAGCCCCGACAATGATTTCTTTTTCTACTAACCAGTTAAAACAATTTCAGCCATGGGATCAGATTACCAAGAATTATTGAACCTCATTATTATATTTTTAGGAGGAACACCTGATAAGGGTGGTATAACTTTTAAAGCACCTGCTGAACTACACCGAGCAAGATGGATGGCTAAAGCAATTTATGGTTTAAAATGTATTTATTTAGAGTACAACTAAAATTAACAAAGACAGAATTAAAATGCTTTAAAGATGTTTGTATTTTTACTATTCGAATTACTGGTTTCAAGATTCTAGAGCACGGTCTGCGCCAAAGAATGATTTATAGCTTTTGTGAGATACGAAGAGACAAATCATTGTCTTGCAGAAGCTGCTTTAAGAAAAATATTAGAACACTTTTGGTATTTATCTGAAGAGCTTCTTGCTTTCGCATTTTTTTTGGAAACTAAGCAGAAAATCGTCATAGCTATTGAAACGCATGGTTTGGAAGACTCTCTCATCAAGCATGCGACACCTAACCGTGATGTCATACTGTTTAAAACTTTAAAAATATGTTTAAAAATATTTCGCAACTTCGAGTATAGTTAACTTTTTCCACACCCCTGCAGTTTCGTCTGATTTCTGGAAGAAAGATGTCAGAACTTGGAAGAACGATGCGGATTACAATTTTAAGATTTTTGTGCAGTCAATGAAACTCGTGAGTGACATAGCAGAAAGAGAGGTCGCTCTTATAGAAGAGTATAATCGCATTCACACCAGCAATGAAGAGCAGAACCGATATTTCCTCCTGACTGTCTAGACTATCGAAGAAAATTTCCGGATTCTACTTTAATATCTTAAATAATTTTATTGAGGTCTGAAGATTTTTGTAAAAAATTATTAAAATTAACTTTTATGGTTTAATATCTAGCATTTTTTATAACCAACAAAATTGTATTTGTTGTAATCTTTAATTTCTAACTTTTTATTACATTTTCTTATGTGCTTTCTCATCTGGTAGCGACCCCTATAACCTCTTCCAAACATTAAAATAAAATAAGCTGTAAGTTTTTAGACTTTTGAAAACATATGAAAGGGTGCCGCATAAAATAAAAGGAACATATATTTTTTGGAATAGTTTTGAATATCTCCCTAATATATATATATATATATATATATATATATATAGTTAATATAGTTGTAACTGTTACATAATTAAGTTTATTGAGACAAATATTTATAATATATACATATATATATATATATATATATATATATATATATATAAGAACTTTTAGCGCAACTTTTAATTAACTGATCTTGTCTTGTTCAAGCTAATTATAATTCAATGGGATCCATTAGCAAAAGTTAAAAAATAAAAAAAGGCGAACAAAATTTAAATTGGTTCTTCTTATTATTTGTTCTTCGGTCCTGAGGTTATGTCTACTGCCGATGGTGATTAGTCTTCCAGCCGTTGAATAGGTTCAAAGATGTGAAATACGTAGATATGTGATGACAATGGTTGAATGATGTTCAATGGATCTTAATTGCTGTTGAAGAGATCGGCGGACTGGTGGTTGGTGACGAATTTTCTGCATTGAATGACGATTGACAGCGGTTCCCTCCTCATTCCATCTATGTGTTGGTTAACAGGTGAACGGTTATAAATTCAAATGCGACAAAAAGAAACAGAAAATTAAAGTGAAGTAGAGAGAATCCAAAGAGTTTTCAGAAGTATGTGGTGTGTTGTGTAAATTTGACGTGTATAATTTGATCGTAGATATTTATTATAGATTTTAATTTTGATAGTTGATTTAAGGAAATATTAAATTAATACTGACTTTACGGTTCTTTTGTACAAATCATTTCCACGTCTGCGATTAAAGCTCGCTGGCCGTGAGGTGCGATTAAAGCTTTTTTTTTGTTCATTATGACTAGTAATATATATCGCGTTCTACTATTGAAAATTTCACCGGATTTAAGACATCATTGGGTAAATAAAATTACGTCTAAAGCCTACCAATTTCGTTGCTTAGAATTACAACTTCTTCAGAGCGGCTGAAAATTATACACTTTTCAACATAATAACCCTATTAATATTTGATATATTACATTTAACTATTACATTGAGCACGTCATTGAACTTCTAAGTACATCAGCAACACTTTTTGAATGTACTTAGAAGTTCAAATACGTGTTATATGTAATAGGGTAATTTATCAAATGTTAATAAGGTTATTATTTTAAGCAGTGTTTATTTTTCAGCCGCTCTGAGGAAGTTGTAATTCTAACTAAACTAGTGTAACGAAACTAGTGAACTTTAAACGTAATTTTATTTAATGTCCTAAACGCGATGATTATTTGAGAGGTTAATTGTGAGAGGTTAATTATGACGAATAGCGCGAGGTCTTACGTCACATCCGAAGAGCACAATTTCCAATTAGCGTCTCTCGATGCTAGATTGCGTGGACATTTTATAAGCAGGTGATACACTTGCAGATCATAAGTGGTGGTAACTCATAAGCTGTAGTGGTAGTAGCTCAACGTGACCAAAATCTTGGGAAGCATCGCATCAAAACGCCTTATGCTAAACTTCGTAGAACTAACAACCAATGAGAGAAGACTATGAATCGGTCGAAGCCACAAATGGTGAGAATCATAACGATTTATTGACAATCGATGGTTGAAAGAATCGCGAAGTCATACACTATTAAAAGCTTTTCGCAAAAATCGGAAACTATGGGTGTATTAAATACGGTGTAATTATACACTGTCGTGTAATAAACACACCTACATCTAAGAACAAAGCTTCCCACAACTCGCAAAATTTCATTTGGCATGATGTGTAGAAGCAGCTGCACTAGAATACGGAGGCAGCATATTTAGTATTTATAAATGGATGAAATTTTATTTATCAATTTATATTTATATTATTTGTTAATTAATTATTACTAAATTGATTTGTCAATTTATTAAATTAATTTCTGTTCAAAACTCAAGAAACAATCAGTTGGGAAATGTTTCTAGAAACTCCATTCCGTATAGTAATAAAGAATACTCTCAGAAATGTTATTACGCGGTTTAAATCACACAAATCTTATGATCCGGTCATTTACTTTTAGGATGGACGGTCATTTAATATACTTATTTTTAAGTCGCACATTTATGTTTACGTCAGATTCATGCTATAAATTTCTTTTGAAACTACCAGCGTTAAAGTTAATATGGATGACGTTTATATTCCGAATTGAAAAGTTAAATTATATTACATCCATACGTAAAGGGGCGTAATAAAACTTTAAATTTTATGAGATCAAATAGTTGGTCATCGGTGTGTATAAACTTTTCTTGGTTGAGATAATTTCCTCGAAAATGCGCTTGTTTTATGGCTAAAAATTAACACATATCAATACACGTAGACTGTGTTTATAATCTATGAAAAAGGTACATATACAGTTGAAGAGAATAGAATTTCTTGAAACATATAAGAGTAACGTAGCCTAAGCATTTTACAAAGCGATGTTACACAGTAAGAATCAATAGATGGTTCCCTGTCATTTTCACCATTCTAAGGCCCGGCGCATTTACCATTCCGATTACCTACAGAAATTTTATTTTATCATATATTTTATTTTATCTGTTTATTAGACAGTAATTTTCATATCTGATAATTTTTTTTGTAAGTTTATTGTTTTTTTTTATGAATTATGGGTAGGAAATGACTTGGTCACTCTATAGGTCACTATCAGTTAATGTGTCTTGTTCAATTTTACACATACTTAAATTAAAATCTTTGGCAATTAATTAACAAGTATAATTAAAAATTGTATTGACATTAAATTAGAAAATACAATAAATTAATATACTTATTTAAGAATATTACAATAATATTCTATTTAATACTTTTTAATATAATTTTAGTTGTACATTCAGCAACAAGAAAATCTCTCTGAATAATGATAATAATTATTAAAAAGAAAATTAACTAATTCTTAATGAATAATAACAATCAATCATTAGCAGTTTCAGGAGCTTTGTCTATTTTTATATTTTTGTCCATAGGAAGAGAATTACACTTAAGAAGGTCCTTTCTCTTAACCAGTGAAATAGGCAATTGTTTCCTGTATAATGTTTTTAATTTTGCAGACATTTTCTGAGGACCACCTTGCTCATAAACTTGAATAGCTCGGAATTTTGCGTCTTCTATATTATGTTTAAATAATATACAACCTGGCTATTTTTTCACAAAAAACTTTTCAAAAAACAAAATAGTGTTTCATCGTAAAACTTATATTTTGAGCCATCTTACTTGCTTAACTTCCTTGTCTATTGTTCTGTTGTAAATAATTTTTTCGCCCAAACATTTCAGATCCATAAAATCAGAATAATCTAATTCTTTTACCACATAATTGCTATATTGCTATACTTCTTGTTCCTTCCTCGGTTTGAACGTGCCATAAGCATTATATTGATCATTAACAGTGTATAAGGAAACATTACTTTTTGCAGACAGTGCATAGAGTGTGCTTCGAAATACGAATGAACCGCCTCCACAAACTTTTGTTCAACCACTTCCTGGTGAGTATTTCGTACCACGTACAAAAAAGGACTGCAATGAGTTGGTTCCTGATCTGGCGACCGCACGTGTCAGAAAACAGAGAAATGTGCTTTACGGTATTAGGACTTTATTGTGTTCACTTTTAAAAAATCAATTCCAATTTCACAGCTCCCTCTTTTACCATTAAGCTCAGACCATAGAAAATAATAACCATTGTTTGGGGGATCAACTTCATAAATAGCAACATTAGGAAACACACATTTTTCTGGTATAATACGTTAGATTATAATTTTGACAGAAGTATCTTCTGTACGTAATTCCTTTTACAACATTCTCCTTAATATTTGTTTGTATTTCTCTATCTCTTACTTCCTCCAAATACAATTCGTACATTTTTTTAATCGGCAGAGAAGAGTTCAAGTACAGTCTCTTACTGGTTTCGCGACAGAAGTGGGACTCCATTGTGGGAAAACTTTCAATATGTGCCTATACTTTTTTTATAACTCCAGGATCTGTCTTATTTGGAGGTTCCTTTCTCCCCCGTTTATCTGGCTAACTAAATATTCCATTTTCATTTACCCCAGTTAACGCTTTTTGAACTGGCCCATTACTTATTGAAACGGTCTTTAAAAAGAAATTTTTACATACGCGTATTTTTTCTTCCCCTTTCTAAAAAAAATATGCTCTACTAAAAAATTTTATTGTGCCTCTGCGTGAGCGCATTCTTCGAGTTTTAGTTGAGTTATTTAAAACAGATTTACAAATAAAATCTTTCTGCCGGCAATATTCCAGTTTCCAAAATCTGTTTCCAAAACAGATTTGTTTCCTTATATTAGTCTCAAATTTGGAAGTATATTGCCAACGACATTTGAGACAGTCAACATCCTTAGGTGACTTTGGACGTTTGAAGTATTTCTTTGTAATATACAGCGCACCTGATTTATTTTTTCTTTTCTTATATTTTTCCCCTTTGCTCGGCTCTGCTTTACTCCATCGTGTTAATTCTCTTTATTTTTTCTTCTGGGAATTTCTTCCTCCTATTCAGAACTCAATTCTTCAGCTTCAGAATGTTTATATACGTCACTAGTACTGTTATCAGACAACATCAAATCTTGACGTAAAACATTTACACATATTTCGTTAATATGGTTACTTTCTGCTAGATTAACAACTAACATTAAATCATCTTGATGTAAAACATTATCAATAATATGGTTACTTTCTGTTACATCATCGGCCGATATCGAATCATCTTGATGTAAGGCATTCAAATCATTAACATGGTTACTTACTGTTTCATCATCAGCTACCATCAAGTCATCTTTAGATGAAATCTCTAAATCAGTACCTGCAACATAAAATAATAGTAACCCCATTTAGACGCACTTGTCACAGGACAGCAGATAATCATAAATTATTAAACTGGAATATAAGGTGCAAAATACTATGTATACAAGAAACCAGAAATGGTAGCGTTCCCTGTATACTTCGCTAATATAACCTATAAATAAATGTAACCTATGAACATGTATAAAACAAATAAATAATTAAATAGTTTCAATTACAACAATAATTACTTACCTTTAAAAGTAACTTCATTTTTTCTCCCTTCTAACACCAGATCCAATATTTTTAAACCTCGTGATTTACTCATTTTTTAAATACTTTTAATTGCAGATCTTTATACGACACACAGCTAAAGACGAACTCGATTTCTAATATTTCTGAAATTGTACGTTTTTTATGATTTCAATGTGCTTAAAATACCTACCCTAAATTCGCTGCCAGCTCTCCAACTATTTGGAAAACAGATACTTTCGGTACATAACTTTTTTGGGAACTAATTATTAATATAAAATCAAGAACACTACAATTTCAAGCAGAAAATGACATAAAAAAATTGGATCTTTTGTAGGGCGAACATTATGGAGCATAATGTTCAACAGCCTTATGAACCTTAGGATGCCATTTGGGTCACATTAATTGGATACGCTGATGACGTGGCCGTCTGAAGGTTTGCAAGAGAAGGTCACATACTAGAAGAATAACTAAATATTGCACTCATGAATATATACTGGATGGCAAGTAGAAAGTTTCATAGAGCACGCAAAAAGCAGAAGCAATTATGCTGATAAGTAAAAGAAACTACAACATCACCTAACATCAAGGTCGATTTGTGTCAAATTGTATTCCAAAATAAAATAAAATACCTAAATACCGTGTTGGATAAAGAATTACGAGCCCAGAATACGACTACTGCTCCGACGCATATGATAATATGGAGCACATATTATTCTGCTGCACAGCATGGGAAAAAGAACGCATAATACTAATGAAGGTACTTGGCGAAGACGTTGAACCCCGCTACATAACTGACAAGTTGCTGGGATCAGACAAAAACGGGAATGGAGAACACTATGTAACCTAGAAGAAATAGAACAAGAGGCTGCAAGTCACCCGAACTCCTAATCCGACATGACAAACATACGGGACGGGGGAAGTAAATCACAGGACTTGAACGGAAATACCGATAAGTATGCGCATGCCACCACGGTAGTTACCGGCGTCTGAAGGACCACTTGAGCAAATGTTCTACCTCCTATTAAAAAAAAGATAAAATCAAGAGCACATTTAAATACTTAATTGTTGCTAATTTCTTTGTCACGTAAAAATATCTGTGACTGTAACTATCGTAGTTGAACTTATTTGATAAAAATCTAAAATAATCTAACGGAATTAGCGGAAAAAGTCAGTGATAATATCCTCTTAACATTTGTAACTGCCAACAAGGCTACTTATTTCCCGATATAAATTCTAAGCAAAAGAAAACTGAATTTCCCACGAGCTATGAATTATTCATGAACTGCGTTATATGCAAGAATCTGCCACAAGTTTTCTTTCAGACTGATATCGCATTTGTAGCATTTTTTATAATGATTTAGGATTTATACATAATTTTGATGTTTAATAGCTTTTTATAGAGTATTTCGCGTATTAAATCCTATCCAGTATTTTATTGATTTATAAAATGAGGAGCAAGGGTATCTCATTACTGATTGTCCACAGAGTAACTGATGAACGCTTGACCCAAAGTAGCATCATTTAATCTAAAGTAAATAGGTAAGATATGCCTCCTAAATAGTTGTAGGGTGTTTTATTTAGGAATACAACAATTAAAGATAAGCGTATATGAGTGACTTGATAAAATATATTTCAATTATTTGTAGTACAAAATAAAGTAATAAATTGTAACAAATGTTTAAATTGGTTTCTATTCCCGTCATTACATTGTTGAATTTTATTAAAATTTATTTTAACCCTAAAAAAATAGCTCGGTTGTTTTCTAATAAAGTTCTTATCAACTGCCATAATTATTGTCGTGTAATTTCATATGCTGTACACAGAATGTATACTAGTGTCTACATATTACCTCATAAATAAAAATTTAAGGGATGAAATTGAGACTCGCACTCCCATTTAAAAAGAAACTCACTGCTTAAAAAAATTCGCACAACTAAAAGAACATGTGGTGGAGCGCTATCATGCATAAACTATATACATTTTCCTTGATTTAATGGCAAATGTTCCAACTTATCATAAAGCGTAATTTTAAATTTTAAATTTACAAGTAATTCATAGAAACTTATTAAGGTATCACTAATAAGTCCACACCAAAGATATATCACAAGTTGGTATTGTAAGTATTATATCTAAGTTTTGTAACGAGACATGAATTAAAATATATAGGTTCAAGAAACCGTAGACTTATTGAACGGATTGAACGCTACACTATGATATACCACATTACTGCTGTCCGCTGCTACTGCCACCGCTTCCTTCTATTGTAATTTTTGGAAAACCGCCAGAATGGAGTTTTGTGTTACGTCGACAAAGATGATAGGGATAATACCGAGATAGATTAGTATGGAATTGTGTGAGATGACGCATGGCACGTAATAGAATGTCATATGGATGGCTTCACACGGCCCGTACCGCGGAGTAAAACTTGAGCGAGGCTGATGTCTAAAAAAGCGAGAATTTTAAGCATATATCAATTCCCTATGAACAAAACGACAGGCCAGGCCATCCGCCAGGAGTAGAGCTACCAACCAAGGCAGCCAAGCTGGCCATGCCGAGATACCAGGCAGGTAATCACGATCTTGTGTTTAGCATGTTAAACCCTCATATTTGTGCTATTGTCGTATTTAGAATTTACAATGGTAAATGAAATCTATAGAAACAAGAAGATACGACAGCCAGATATATAACAGACCTACCAGCATGCTAAATGGTTCTCGTATCATATTATTGTTGTAAATGCACTTGTTCCAAAGTCAAACTCAGCAAACTTATAGAGATTATCTTCATATTGAATCTGCTTTTTAATGTGATGTAGTTTGTTTTTAGTTTAATTTATAGTTATTTTGATTAGTGTTTATCTAGTGCTTGCCATGGAAAGAAAATGATGGAAAGGAAAATAGCTACTATTAGATGGTCAAAAGAGACTTTACATGATTTTCGATGACAAGTGTAATTGTGCATAATTTTTGTTAAGAAGGTATTAGAAACCGACTGCTAAAATTTATTATAATGGTATTATTGAAAAAGTTCCAGAGTTTAATATGTACTCATGGGAAAATATGAGGAACAAACTAAGGAATCTTCAAACAAAATACAGGTCCGCAATTGATTGGAGAGGAAAACAGGATCGGGGCTCCTTGAACAGGGTGATTTAAATTCGATTAAAGGTAAGAAATTATTTAGTCTCAACAGAAGTAGTGTTTTGAAATATGGGAGTAATACTCCTTATTACAAATAGTTGTTACTTAACAGTAGATATTAGTAAAGTACTCTTATAGATGCAATTATTTTTACACTATATTCTGAAGCTGTGCCCCGAATTTGACGAGTTGGATGCATTTTTTGGTGGTAAAACGAATATGGCAATGCCAAATTTGTATGATTCGTTCGGAAGCGAGGAAAATACTGGCACTTCATACGACCTTATTGTCGAGGAACTACAACTTGTTGCAGATTCGCAACGTCATGTTCAAGATCAAGATTCCCCGCTGGATGAAGCAGCTGTATTAGAGGAAGCTGGTCTTCTTGAGGAGGAGTCGTCTCAAAATACTGGGCAATATATTAATTCATCAAATTATCTCGCTGTTGTGAGTATCTAACAACTTTCATATCACCTTTACGCTACAATTGTTTGTCAATAGAATTTAAGTTACCTAAATTAAATCTATATAATATCTATAAATTTCTTTTGCAGGTACAGAAATGTCTAACGGACCACTTAACCGAAAGGTTGAAACTTGATACTAAAATTCATGAGGATGAATTGCCAAGATATTAACTTGAAATTGAAAGGGACAAATTATTCATTGAAAGAAAAAAAATGGAGGAAGATATTAGATTGAGAGAACTGGAAATTGTAAAACAATTTGAACTCGATAAGCTTCGTATGGAACAGGAAATAGAGTTAAAAAAGTAAGAGCTACGTCTTAAATTTAATGTGTAGGATATATGTATAACGGTCTACTCATGGTATTAATTGTAAACTACTTTGCTATTTAAGCTATTTTTAATTAAAAGTATTTATTTTGTATTTAAATTATTTTTTGTAATAAGTTAAAATATAGTTACACTAGAGTATTCATGTGATTGTTCACAACTTCTATCATTCCTTTTTTGTTCCCCGTCCTTTATGTCTCCTTCAAATAAAAGCATATTAAGTAGAATACAGCATACCAGTATCCAAGAATTAGCATACTTGATACTGTCAAAATTTCAATCAAAATTCTTATTTTTTGTTGCTTTAAGTTATTGAAACGTTCTTTCAGTACACCAACACAATGTTCTACACGAATACGGTACTTAAAAAATACCTTAACCTTACTAATCTCTTTCTGTTGTCGTGAAAGGGACTTTGCAGATGTTTGTTTCAAGGGTATAATTATAGTGGTAGATAGCGTACAACCCGTATCGCCTGCAATCCACTGCACCCCACTAAACAATTTGTGAGATCGTGTACAAAATGTACATTTTCTAAATAATCCAGAGTCGTGTGTTCTTCCAGGACAACCAGCTAACAAGTGTCAAATTTTCAAATTATAATCGCATGCCACTTGCGCCTTCAATGAAAAATTATGTTTCCTGTAGTAAAAAGAATCAGGATCTTAGCTTGGTTTTTCGGTCTATGGGATTTCTGACCCGTCGACATACCCTATACATTGAGGTAGCTCTTCAAACGTCGCAGACACTATATCGTTGCGTTCGGTTTTATTTGGACAAGTATTATATTTTGATTTCTGATTCATAATTGCTCTAAATACTCTTTTTCTAAATCCTGATACGGTACCACCATCTCCACAACCAAATAAATTTGCAATTTTGCCAAGAGTAGCCCCTTCACCAGAACTTCTCAAACGGTATAATGTTATAGAGAGCTGAAGTTCTACAGGTAACTGTTTCTTTGAATGCTTACTTATGAACACTGGATCATCCCATATAACATTTAAAATAACGTAAAACTGAGCTCAATTTACCCTCAGGATAACTTTAAATGGCTCATCATCCAAGTTAAGCAACACCTATGACCCCCAATCTTGTGATTTACAGACCGACTTAGGCACGAATGGAACACTATATCTTTAGCACAAAACAGGAGTCACATTGTCTAAACATTCCACAATCGCTTTGTCTTCTGCATCATAGTTTCTCAAAATATTAAACCCGTCACGCAGTTTTCAACAAAGTTGTCAATTGCATTTATTTTTGCACATCTAGGCATCTTAATAAAAATCAAAATATATCTCGACTACAAATAGGTACACAATTGTTTTTAAAGTATAACTTCAGAAAAGTAAGATAATAATTAAATATTTCACTTCACCAAAAAGTAAACAAACATTTCCGTTTACTGCAAGATAAAACGTAAGATTAGAGAATACTAGTTTATAGAGCGCTGCATACTTTAACACAATACGATATACAATTATATGATGGTCGCTAACAGTTAAGTCGGTTTACAACAATAGAACTTTACGACTTTAACATGTTAAACAAGGATCGTCAAAATCCCTAATATATTTGGTGAGCGATTTCTTATGGTACACTGTTTGATTGCGTTGCATGTGCTTTCAATAGCGTCATCCTTCCTCCTACAATCACGCCAAACTATTTCCTGTTTACTAGCGCATGTAATACTAATTTACGTTCACGCTGTTTGTATTGGGTGCTCAGGTGACAATAGCCCTACGTTCACGAGGGTGTTATTGTGACTGACATTGGTCTCCTTCTCTATTCGATTCGCTGGAATGCCGCTAACGCTAACTTACGTTCACGGGGTTAGTATTAGTAGCTCAGGCTGCAATAATATGTACGTTCACTGGGTGTTATTATAACAGATAGTGATTTCCTATACAGTTCCATTCACTAGAGTACATCTAGCGCTAACTTATGTACAAGGGATATTAGTTTTTGATGGTCCGATGACAGTGACCCCTACGTCCACGAGGGTGTTATTGTAACCGATATTGATTTTCTAAGAGTTCCGCCTGGCCAGTGGTACATATCGTACATTGAGATTTACCCCCGCCCTCCCATTGTATTATTAACTGTTCCTTTATACGCTTTCCGCATTGCTATAATTTTATTATTTTATCGCAGCACTTCTGAATTGCTTTATATGCTTTTGATTATAATTATGCATTTTTACTATTTTATATAAACCGCTTGACTATATTGTATTTGTTTATTTAACCGCCATTATTACGTCACTGATTCATTTGATATTCATACATTGATACTTGTACCTTAATATTTTCTTTCTATGTTTATATTGACTATGAGGAACATTAGACGATTTTGTTAAATCTTTAATGCTGTTTAACTCATTGGCATTAAGTTTATTAGCATTAGCTTCCCACAGAACACGAATCTTGGAATTCTCGCAAGATGCCACTGAGGACCAGAGGGACAACAACATCAGTTCTAGCGTGCGATATCACGTTAAACTGACATGGCGCCAGATATCTTCCCGAAAGTCGTTTTTATCCTGTATTAATTTAGATAGTTAGTTACGCCATCTGTGTCTATCGCCAAGGCTCCCCATTAGCATTATTGTGAGTAGGAGTCCATGCAGTATACCAGTAGTGGTATTACTCTGATGGGAAACGCTTCTACGTGCTGAAAGGGAGTTATCACTGAAAACAATGTTCCTAGGGATATTGTGCTAATTTCATTCTTACTGGGAGATTTTCAACTTATAAATTGTACACTGGCATGAAATGCTAAGATTATAAATATTTTTTTTTGTATTTTGAAATCTGCTTACTGAAGTACAGCTTATTCCACTTACTGTGGATATATGGCTCGTTCATAACTGCAGAATTCTCCGGGCTAATACCGGAACAGACACCAATAGTGTTTCTAATTTATCACAAACTTTAGGTTCTTGTTCTAACTTGATTTAAAGGCCCGTTTACACTTTTATTAGTCAAAGTGCAAGTACTTAGTTAATT
The DNA here is from genome assembly GCA_009867245.2 of Adranes taylori. Classification (NCBI taxonomy): domain Eukaryota; kingdom Metazoa; phylum Arthropoda; class Insecta; order Coleoptera; family Staphylinidae; genus Adranes; species Adranes taylori. The sequence continues at coordinate 5,085 of WYDF02039170.1, read as the reverse complement.
TTTGCAAGTATTTAGTGGCAGTGTAAGTCAAAGTAGGGTCCAACAGACTATTGCAATTGTTTAGAGAGTTTCAAGTTACAGTTATTATGGCTTCAAGAGGAGTAGTATCAGACGTGAAAAAAGAAATATTGAATTTTATGGTTTAGGAAATAGCTGAGGAGGTATTAATGGAACGACAAAAACCACGGAGATTGTGGGAGATAAAGTGGATTTCTAAAAGGCGACAACGTGGTACGAGTTCTGTACTATTTCGAGAATTGGCAGTTGAACATCCAATTGAATATTATTATGCAATGCGCATGACTCAGAGATAATTTGACGAATTATTAAGACCTGTTACCCAGACTGAAGTAATACATTTATATAGACTTGCTTTTTCAGCAAAGGTTAAGCTAGAAACTGTTCTATATATGATTGCCAACGGTAGCAGTTTTAGGTGCCTGCTGCATCTATTTTTGGATACCAACGGCTACCATTTCTTTAGTCAACCCAGAAGTATGCCAAGCTATTTACAACGCACTAAGGGACAATATTAAAGTCAAGAAATGAAAATAATTTATAAAGTTTTTATTAAAAAAAAAGTTTAACATGTTCAATTGAAATAAAGTTAAAAAGTATTTAGGATTAATCATATTGGTCAATAATGATAGTGACAGGGAACACTGGCACTTTGTATACTGTTCTCGTGTTCTGGAGTTATATGCACATGGCCCCACTGGTTTGCGTGATATAGTATTATGACGATATAGTGGTGACACGAGTAGTAAAGTTTCTGATTGGGATTGTGGATTACTAGTAGAAGTACAGAGATGGTAGAGACGCTGTAAGCCAAGAAGGAACAGACGATTGTACACTAATATTGTTTCCTTGGTACAAGTGCTCAAGTCGTATATTCGATAAATAATTTTGAATATATACCTGCCTATTTAGCGCTAAATATAAAGGCATACTTTTCACTTGAGCGGCCACACTGGATCCTAAAGCATCAAGCTCACTGACTGTATTGGCGTTATGGGTATTTATTGAATGGGAAATTTTATTCACATTATCAACTGATTCATTGAGATTCTTCGAAGGTCTCTTTCGTGGGCCTTTAATTTTACCACGAGATTCTTTACTTTCATTGTGTCGCTGCTTACTAAAACTTCATTTGGGATTTCCACATCACCCAATGTAGATTCAGTTATTATAGAGCACTTCTCTCCATTTTCCTAAAAAACAAATAACGTAAATTAGTTTTTTCTTCCAGATACACAATCAAGAATGATGGAAAGCATATAAACGGGGTTATAGAAAGTCGTGACCGTTTCCGGGCTACTATGGTGCTACTAATGGAAAACATGTAGTGATCAGAGCGCCGTTTGAGGCTGGAAGTTATTGCTTTAATTACAAGAAGCAGAATATTATAATTTTAGTGGCAATAGTTGACCATGATTATTGCTTTTCATACTATGCTCTTGCTTGCAATGGGCGTGTTGGTGATCGTGGTATGTTCGAGAGTTGTCAACTGAGTAAGTCTTTTGATTATAGTGTTTGCCAGTATGTCACTTTCTTGTACGTGACAATGCTTTTCCGTTAAAACCATATTTATTAAAAACATTTGGAGGATATAATTTGACATACAAGAAAAAGATATTTAACTACATATTATCTCGAGCAAGAAGGATAGTGTAAAATGCATTCGGCATCCTAGTATCTTGCTTTAGGATTTTTGGAAAACCTGTACCATTTCAGCCTAACAAGGTAGACATAATCATTAAAGCTTGCTTCGCCTTACATAACTGGATCAGAAAGCCCAATAATTCAGTTCATAGGGAAACATTTGGTTTCATTGGGAAACAAGCACTGACAACGGAGAAATCATTCCACGACGCTGGAGAGATGTATAATCACTTGGGCTGGCGGCTGTTGAAAAAGGTAGCTACAGCCAACCATCACAAAGTGCTACACGCATACGCGATATGTATGCCGACTATATTGTATGGAAATGTGAAGTTTCATGGCAGTCCAGAATAGATAATTATATGTATATTTAATTATTATTTAGATTAAGCAGATCGTCTTCGAAAAATATATGACAAATATGAGTAACAAATATGAATAAATGTGTAACAAATATGATAATTTTTCGAAGGCGACTTTCTTAATCTAAATAATAATTTATTAATGTAGTTGTGTCATTAAACGACGATACCATCCATATGATTGTTTTCCTTAACTAAATATTTACCCAAAAGCAATTGAATCTATTTTTATATTGTGAAGCGAATATTGTATATATAGGCTGGTCCTTCTTATTAATTAATAAGAATGTAGGCATGAGCACAAATTTATAAGAGAAACTTAGCACAATTTCTGGAGTTCAGATTTCAGTGAAACCATAAAACATGCTGTTGATACAAATGTGAACTATGCTTTCTCTCCGACAGTCTTGAAGTCAATGGTGACATTGTCTGCTGTTTATTATAAAGAACATGGAAAAAATGAGAATGGATGTAGTGGGCCTATGTGCTTATATTCTCGGCTTATTTAATTTCGAGACGTCCTAAATTTGAATGAATAGTATATAATGTTGACTAATATTTTCATAATTTAAACTTATTTTCGTTATTTCTAGCAGATATAGGGTCATGCGTAATAAAGATTAAGAATTCTGATGGCAGCATTTATTAGAATGGCTTAGGTTCCTTACTTAATGTATAGAACTTGGTTTAAGAATTTAGAAAACACTGGCCTGACATATTTGTACAAAAATTTATATCTTTAATATGCGTATTAAAATTTCGGGATATCTGTAACTGGATATCTGTAAAATCCTTAACAAAATATTGAAATACTAAGGCTGTTTCATGGAAAAGTGAGTTTTCAATGAAATATTTGTTTTTGGTTTAAAAAAGATATTTTATTTTTCTACAAAATTGCTTTAAAGCTCTACACATTTAATCCAGCGACTTCCCAATTTTTTTAACCATTCAATAAGTAATCTCATAGAAACTGCCAAATATGCATCTGTTGCGACTATAAATTCTTGACTTGTGCCGAATTTCTTTCTAATGAGCCCCTTTTTCAAGTTTGAGAACAAGAAAATCTTGGACGGCAATAGATCTAGTGAACATGGAGGATGGGGCAGCAAATCTGAACCTAATTTGATACATTTAGCGGTTGAATGCCGGACGACTAAGCGGGCGCGCTATCTTGGTGGAATAGAACGTTTTCTTCATTTCTACATCGAAACGGGTCAGTAAATGAGCATAATATTGACCAGTTACTGAGCTTTCCTTTCCTAAATAGTCAATAAATATTACGTCTTGGGAATCCCAAAAGATCGTGGCCATAACCTCAATGATTAAAAAAAAACGGTTTTTGCCTTGTTCGTAGTTGGGAGTTTCTAGATTAGTCCAATGTTTTGATTGTGCCATGTTTCATCTACGCTGATATATCGACGAAAAAATTCTGTTATATTACGTTTAAACTAAACCAAACAGTCACTGGAAATTGAAACACGAATGCGCGTTTGCGGTACAGTTAGAAAACGTGGCACCAATCTTGCGGTTAGCTTTGTCAAGTTGAAATGTTGATGTAAAATCTTATGCACCTGAAGGAGCAGATTCACCGTAATATTTATGTAACTTTTTTCCGTTTTCTTAATATCCTTTCCATATTTTGTTAAAACAGAAAGTTTATTTTAAACCAAATTTAATCTAAATTTTACAAGCTGTTTATTCTAACGACTGTCAAACGTGAACTAATTGACAGATTTGTACGAAATGTTGACAGTAGGCTTCTGAAAGATGCTTCAAGTAAGCAATTTTCTCATTATCGCGACAGTGGTGAACACTTTTGAAAAGTCCCCATTCCGTCAAGCAACCCTCGTATAAGTCTTTCGCAGTGAACTTCAAGCGTGTTTCAGTAAGAAACAAAAAGTTGGACGAGGTTGGTACCCCATCTTTTCCATAAAAATCTGTCGTTTTGCAGAATTGCATCACGCTCTGCATTTTTATTTAAGATTTTACACTATCAGTGGCTTATTGATACCGCGATTAAACGAACGTAAACACAAATTCCAGTCAAAATTACTATTTTCTTTAAAAATTAATTGGAAATATTGTATTCATTACATGCGTGATCACTGTAAGCTACTCAGTTTAAGCTGATCAGTTTTTCAACGTGGCACACCTCTTGAATGGTCGCTTCTGGCTGCAAGAACTTACAGTTACCGCTCGTTCTCTCTACACGCAAGAACTTTATTGTCCCTGCTCTGGCGCCAAAAACAATGGACGAATTACGCGGCCTTTGCGTTGTAGCACTGTGACAACACTCTCTATGTGACGTCCCTACTTGGGGTGCCAAAATTTGTACGTATTGTACTACCATACTACGCTAACGAGACTACCGCACGCTACATTGCTAATGGGGAGCCTAGCGACTGTCACAAACGGCGCAAGTAGTTACAGACTAAAACGGCCTTCGGGAATCGTCCTCGGGTGTCAGATTAGTTTAAAGTGAGACCTCATTTCTGAGCAGATGTTATTCTTATGGTCCTCTGAAGGCTCAATTATGCTCAGTGGTAAGTTAACCAGCTCTTGCGGATGCCCGAAACTAACTTTATAATAATAAATACATTTCACATTGAAAAATACTTCACCCCATGATTTTTTATGTATCTGCTGTTACTAAACCATTATAATTGTATATTTAATTTAGTCACCACAAATTATTTTTAACTTATAATTTGCATATTTAATATAGGCAGGGATTAAGAAGTTTAAAATATCTAGGACTACATTTAGGGATCCATTAAATCTGTTCGCCGTATGTCCATAATGTTGCAAAAACAATTTGAGGGATACTAAAATATATAAAAGAAAAAAGAAGTTTAAAAAAATGTTTATTTCTGAAAATCGGCTTATTCAGTATAATTATCAGTACTGTAACATGCAGGTTTTTTAGTTTCAACATGGTCGTTATGTTTTTTAAACGAAATGATGGCCTAAAAATTATTCAACCTTTTCATACAAACAGAGTTAAAAATAGTTGTCGGGCAATTTTTAAAAGAAGGTGAAAATAGAAATGTCTATATATTAT
>WYDF02039159.1:0-12513 GCA_009867245.2 Adranes taylori | reverse complement strand
TTATACATAAAAATTTTATACATATATAGAATTGTAATATATATATATATATATATATATATATATATATATATATATAGATTTACATACAAAGAATTACAATAAAAGATGAAAAATTAGTTGTTATTATTCTTAGAAGTTATTTTTATTTACATCTAAGAATAAAGAAACTGTAACCCGTATGGCTTTTCCTTCTTTATCCCCTTCTCTTATTATTTACTCATTCATGAGCTTCTGGCCCCTTAGAAATGAGGTTGAATTCCAGATCATTTTCATTTGTTAAGTTATGCAACACACAACAGCCTTGGAGGAAATGGACTTAGCATTCTTCATTTTCTAATTTTGCAATAATAAAGCTGCTTAAACCACTGTTTAAGCAAACCAAATGTGTGTTCAACACCAATTCTACAAGAACGTAGTGTTCTGTTGTAGATTTTATGTTGTTCGGTTAAATGGCAGTAATCATTATAAGGTACCATTCACTACTTCAAACATGGGTATGCTGAATCGCCAAAAATAAAGTACTCTGAAACGAGCGTAAACGAATAAAGATGTTATAAAATGTAGACTAGGTTAGTGTACCTTCATTTTTAATCATTTTAGTGTGTAAATCTGAGTTGTACATAACCTTGCTATCATGTACTGATCCTTGCTAGCCCACAAATATATCAGTAAACTTCTTCTGTTCGTTACACACGCCTTGTAAAACTATACTTGTCATTCCCTTCCTGTCTATATACTCCTCAGGATTTCGCTTTGGTGGGTCAATTCGTATATAGGTACCATCTATCATACCTAAAAACCCCAAAATATTTATCAAAGGTATGAGATTCAAAGTACAATTTACCAATGATATTCATAAATTTCTTCTTCAATAATAGAGGGAGTCTCATTTTTCTTATCTACATATGGCCAAACAATAACAGATCAGCTCATATTGCCCAAGAAAAATGTAAACATTTTAATTAATTTATGAACTGACCACAGAGACAAATTAAATCTATCCGCCAAATCGCAGTAACTGCAACTTTTATGTCCAATAAACCACAGAAATACAGCTACATGTTTACGAGCAGATATTATTTTATGCTGATTTGAGAGTTTAATGAAATAAGTTATTTCGTACCGTGTACTTATTTAATTAAATAATCCTTTCATAATTCTAAAATGTTTTCTTCTATATATTTAGGAACCACTTCAACAAAATAATTTGGAATGAATGTCCTCCTGTTTTTATGCAATGCATTAAATAAATCATCGTCTTCACTGAAACTTCCGCTCAAAGAATCCGTTTCATTGTCCATATCAAAAAGTTCCGTTAAAAATAAAGCTTTAGCTTGTTCCATGTTTATCACAAACAGACGAACAGATCCAAGTACCACATTTAACCAATTGTTAACACATATATGACTTATGATAGTGTGCGCATGGTCGGGGCCGCTTTTGGTGTTTGATAGCCAGTTACACTGAATTACTCCAAGCTATCCTACGATTACTCCGATCCCACTGACAGTTCATACTCTCATTGCGCTGAACAAAGGCACCAAACACAACTACAATTATACTAGCACCAACTTGTCGTCTAATTTAAAAATATTACAAAGTTATACAATTTTATGTTGCTTCTCCCATTTGGGAACGCAGGATCGATATGGGTTAAAGTTGGTAAAAACTAGTCTGATTGCTTTAAGTTAACTCTGGATAGGTAGACTTAATGTACATGGCTCTACCGGTAGACATGAGTAAATTTTGGACACTCTTGTAAAAAGATTGTTATTTAGTTACTAGCTCAATATTGTACAAGTAATTAATATGCTTTTTTAGCAGTCTGTAATCGCGTCATTTTTGAGCTAGAGTTATTTTAATAAATGATCTTAGTTCTAAGTAAAACTGGCAAAGCACTGTCTATCTGATTATCGATTTCATTGTGAAATATATTTGGTGGATGATTGGATGAATGGAAAACAGATCTACATTTTTATACATTTTTCAAGATTTGTGAATTAGGAAAAATCTGTACTGTATTCAAAAGTTGTCCATTTTTGCATCCAGCCTGTACAATTCAGTGGAACGTGAATAGCACATATCATTGATGACAACTCAGAGATACCAGTAGATATATTTTCCGGGTTATTCACAAGAGATTTGATTGAAAAACATATCTTTTCAAACTAACCTGTACTCAATTCAAAAGCATTGTGAAAACGGTTTCACACATATAAAAAAAGAAGAAGTGCGCTGATTTCTAGGTATAAATATGTTGATGTGTACCATAAAGAAACCAAGTTACAAAGCTTACTGGCTTCCCGAGTCCCGCCTTGGGGAATTCCTTATGTCTGCCTACAGTTTTAGTTGGATGACATATCATATTCATCTACATAATTATAATTTACAAAGAATAATCCGCATTATGACAAACTATATAAGCTTAGATCACATTTAGATGTATTGGCAGATATATTCTTGTATTCCTACGAACCTGCACTGTGCAGGTTATATTGATGAGTTTGTGATAAAATTCTCTCAAGCCAATATATACCTCTCAAGCCGATCAAGAGGGGATACAAAGCGTGAATGAGCTGGGATACGTATTTCAGTTTCAAATATATACCGGTAAAGTGTAAAATGCGACCCAACAAAATTTAGGATCAAGAATTGTGAAACATGTGACCCCTTATTTGGTTGGAGAGTACCACAAACAATATAGTTTCAGTAATAATATGCAACTTTATTAAAATGTATTAAAAGACCAAATTTCTTCTTGTGATACGATGAGAAGAGGAAAAAAAGATTTCACGAAAAACCTGATTAAGATAAAAACATAAAATAGAAAAATTATAAACCGGTCAGATTCGTTAGCAATTTACACAATCCTGGAGATTTACAAACCGTTCCAAGAAAAAATAAAGTTGGAAGTGGATAAAATATATCAAGTCTTCAAATTGTCTCTAAATCCATTCGTCATATGGCATCATATAAAATAGAGGGAAAATGGTAGCACCGCATATTTTGTTACTTGGTATATCTGGCGGTCGTATACGCCTTTATTCTCTTTAAAAATTGAAACTAATTTCTCAGAAAAATAACGTTGAAGGATTTCAAATTAGTTATAGCAGCAGGACTTATAGGAGCAGACCGAAAGCTACCAAAAGTAGGCCGCAAAACAGTGGACAAAACACCAAACAGACAAATGCCTCAAGTACCATAAGAAAGAAAGACAAATAAATGTGCCCATAGATTGATTCATGGAATAAAAAGTCAACGCAAACTACAATTATTGCACATATTGCAGAGCCACACCGGACATGGCAGCATTGTACAACTTGGAAAGTAGGTTCGTGCCCCTACAAGAAAAAACTATTTTATTAAATTTAATGAAAAATATTTCTTGTTTTATCGTTCTTGTGATTTCACACGGATAAAATGTCTTATTTAATTAAATTAAATGCTGATAAAAATTCGTCTGCATAAACTTTATTCGGATTGGTGACGTTAGTTTTATTTAATTCAAGACAAAAATATCTCTAAAAAAGTAATTCAGGCCTGAAAGGGTAAATTTTTTTTAGTTCATTAATCAGCTGGTTTGTAGAGATGGGTTAGCGTCTTATTAGGTTCTCCTTATTTTAGGTGTACTTTCGTCAACTGCCTAAGTTTATAAATCTGTATAATAATGCGCCGTGTACATTATACACCAAATTTTGAAATTAATTTGAACAAGCCGGGTGGTGCGGTATATTGAGTCGTTGATATTTAGTAACTGATGGGATTGATGCTACGGATATCAGATGGACATGAAGGCTTCCAGTAAAGCCATAAATGGATCGGTCTGTCTCACCCGCTTATTTAAGTTAACTTGGGTGTTTCATATAGTAAATATGCACTTTTCGAAATGGTCAACTACATCCGTCCACTGCAGGATTTTTTGAGTTTGGTTACCTCTTTTTATGCGAATTTCGTGGCTAAGATACTTATATGAAGTAGTCTCCTTGACTCGGACGCCATCTATGTACACACCATCAATGAGTACGAGAATAGTCATCAACTGTGGTTCAATCTCTGTGGATCAATTTTTGGTCCAACTTTATGGGAGGCTAAATTTAGTTGTTGTACATTGTTGTCGCATCTGCTATTACCGATCTGAACAAACCGATCTGCTATTAAAACTATGTCATTTACAGATCTGAAGCGTGTTAAGTTTTTACCATTGATGTTAACACTGATGTTAACATTGATGTCAACATTTTATAAAGTAGATTCGTGAACAGCTTCGGCGTAATAGTGTCGCCCTGCCGAACACCTTTGTTTATTTTATATTTATTTATGCACTCCTGCAAATATTACGTTAGCCATAGCTCGTATATGTACTTTATTATTGAAGTATATTGATGGTCAATTCTACTGTCTGACCGTGATACCCTGAACCAAAGCCAGCCTGTTCCCTTGTCTGATTAAGGTCAAGTTTTGCATTCCGTCTGTTTGTGATGATTCGGGTAAATAACTTATATGTATGATAAGTAGGCTGATAGGACGGCAATTTGCAAGATTTGCGATGTCCCCTTTTTATGTATTAACGTGATGATTGCTTTTCTCCGTTTCTGCGGTATTTTACCCTGGATACGGCGTTCATTACATAGTATTTCCAGAGTTTGGAGTAACTTGTCGCTCCCTAATTTGATAGCTTCGACGACCACTCCGACATCTCCAGGGGATTATTGTTTTTTATCTCCGAAATTGACTTCGGGATTTCTTGGATCGTGTTTTTGGAATTTCTTCTGAGCCTTGACTCATAATCTTGGGAATCTGATCGCGGATTATTTCCTTCTTCTCTGCAGTATATAATTCTCTATAAAATTCATTTATTATTTTTATGATTTCTGTTTTAACAGTTGTTACCTTGTCTTCTTTGATTCGCATTTTGAGAATCTATTTCTTCCCTTTGGACAATCTCTGTCTAAGTCTTCTTAAGCTTCTGTTTTCGTCAATTGTTTTAGCAACCATTTCGGTATTGCATGTTCGGATATCATTACGAATGGTTTCCGTTATATATTTGTTGAGTTGCTTCAGTTGTGGGAAGTTTGTGTCTTATTTACTCAGCAGTTCTCGTTACTCCATCATGTTTTTGGTTCTATCGTTCCGTTTTCTATCTATCTGGCTTATCTTTAGGTTAAGAGAGGTTTACATACTAGTTTTTACGTCCTCGTTTTTAAGTTTTGTTATTGTCTGTTTACTTAGATATTTATCGATATCATCTATAAAGTCTTCTGTGTTGTTGGTAGTGCTCCATTTCTTATTGTTCGCCTTCCTCATTATATTCAATCGTTCATCTTTAGTGTTTATGGATACATTTGATTTTATCATTTTATGGTCACTGTCTCGCTATGGAAAGGTTGTTTAAAGCCGTTACATCCTGGATTATTTTTTTTCTGTTGGAGATAATAAAATATATTTCATTTTTTGTGTTCCCATCGGGACTAATCCATGCCCATTTTTATTGCGGCTTTTTGTCGAAGAAAAATACCATGCTCATGTAGAAAATTGAGTAGTCTACCACCGTTTCATTTGCCTCCCCATATCCGTATTTACCCAAGGAATTTTCCGACTCGGCGGTGCGCAGGATATGCAGTAATAGCTTAATTCAGATGGTTGTAGAAGACTTATATTTCATCTTCTTCAAATGCTGACTTCGGGGCATATGCTTGTTTGACTTTCATGCTGTATCTTGTATTTAGCTTTCATGCTGTATCTTGTAATATACGAATTTGGTTTTAAGGTGAGGTAGATAATCCTTCTACTTATACTTTTAATATCTATTATATTTTGTGGAAGTTTTCTGTGTATAATAAATCATACACCGCCTTCAGATGCCTCTGTTCATCCTATATAGTGGAAAGTGTGTCTGGATTTAAGAGTTATTTGTTGAAGGAGAGAAAATCTCCTTTTGATTTCACTTAATGCAACGATGTCCCATTTTACTTTCCCAAGCTCTTCCTCCAGCTCGACTAGTTTAGGGTCTAATAGAAAAGTTCTTACATTTATTGAAGCAATTTGCAGTTGTTGTCATCGATGGTACCCTAATGTTTTCCGATGATTCTTAGCACTCTTTTCCAATCTGCTATCGTTCCAATCTGACCGCTACCTTGATTACGAGAATACAAGCCACCGGAGGCTAAGGACCGTAGTTTGTTTTGTGAAAGCATATTTGAGGTTTGTTTAGCCCTATCACACCAGGCTGTCCATTGTGGATTGATGTACGGTATTAAGGAAGAAATGGTATGATACGTTTGGACAAGGAAATCTGGGTTGGGACAATAGTTTTCCCAATGTTCGCACTATGGTTGGTAAGCAGATCTATAAATTATTGGGCCCATAGGAGAGTATCTACCCTTTACTTATCTGATTAATAAATAATAGTTTCGTATTTACTTTTCCAGCAGGTAATACTATCATACACATATATTTCATTCTTTATTTTTATTACTTTTGCTCTTATTGTGTGACACCGATCAGTTGTTACTAAAAAGCCCCGAATAAAAAATTTCAAATTTGCAAGCCTGTGATCAGAACCATACATTTTTTAGGCACAATCCGGCCAAACTTTGTACTAATTTAAAATTGAATCTTACAATGTTCTGATTACAGTAAAGTTGATTATAAGAATTAATCTTTACCTTTATTTCTCTTAATAAATTTCTGCACACGCCCGAACTGCTTTTTGTTGATGCACTGGGTTGAAAAGTTAGGCACACGAATTTACTATATAAGTAGCAAGATGCATTATTGCGAGGCAAGATGTCAGACAAATATTAAATCTAATTTACATATAAGTATAAGAATACATAAGATGAATTCCAATAATTAAACTTTGCATATACATATATCAGTTAGTAAACGATTATTAATGTCTAGAATTAAATTAATATTATTTATTATTCTTAATATAATGGTGCTAGTAATTATATAGTAGTAATAATTAATTCTTGACTTATAAAATAATACATGAAAGCAAGATGTTCTTTAATAAGTGATTATACAGAAAGTAATTTTTTTATGTTTAAGAAAGTGATACTTATATATTTTATATATATATATATATATATATATATATATATATATGCGAAACAATAAAAGAGAAATTTGCGTATTATAATAAACCAGGGCTGTGTAATAATTAAAAGCAAGAACTCAAATATGACAATATTTTCGCGAAATGAATTATAGAAGAAAGGGAATTAGGGGTTGAGAATTAGGGGTAGGGAATTAGGGGTAATGGGGTTGGTGGTTTCATTCTGTATAACAATTAAACTCGACTATCCAAAACTAATACTGCAGATTCTCCTAAAATTGTCTTAAAAATAATAAAGTTTATTTGTTCTTTATTATTTGTTATAATTACATTAGGTTTCATGTAATTATAATTATCCTCGCAAGCATTGACAATGTTAAAAACCCTGTCTATTGAAACAACATTAAAACATTTACATAGCCTTACGGATGTTTTGAAAGATTTTAGGCAAAATCAAATGGAATGATGTGCATATTTAGCAAAGAGTTCTCAATAAGACCAAAATTTCTAAATAACGTAATAGATTGTTTAAAGTAATGTTAGACAAAGAAATCAAAGACTGCATTATAATAAGTCCACTTCGAAACTTAAAAGTTAACCTTTTAAGTGTATTGGACACACTCATATAATAAGAGGAATGGAAATTTGAAAATATAGCTGCTGCGGCTTATGATTTTTGGTTCCTCACAATATTTTCATTACAGCAACCTCGACTAATAAATTGAAAAAATCCGCTGTCGATCTGACCTTAAAGTAGGAATAAGATTAAATGCAACGGAATATAGTTTGGAAACTGAAATCTTTAAGAACAAAACTAAACTCATTATTGTTAAATTTCAAAATAGCAGATTATATTGCACTGCTAAATTTTCATGAAGAATATGATTAAATGATAAATTACCCTAATATGGGGATAGCACTTGATCGGACATTGACGCTACGTATCATTTCTGCCTGCTGCGAAAAGGAGTGCAGCAAATTAAAATTAATCAAAAATTATACAATCGCAGATTGGTATAGAATTATTATAAAATTTCGTTGTGATATCAGTTGAGTATGGATATTGCCTAAAAAATAGATACCGAGAAGCTGATTGACAAAATGACTTTAGAAAAGTCAGAGAAGTACATTTTTAATCGTTTGTGAAGCTTAAATAATTGAAACTAAAATTAGATATTCATTCACCACTGTTCACTGTTCAACATAAATCAAATTTAAAACTCGCCATGGGCTTTCAAGCCCCTAACTAATACATTGAATATCAGTAACTTTACATTGTCACGGTTATTTTTGGTGATATTTTTAATGAACAACTTTACTGGCATGAGCGAATCCTTTTAAAGGGGTACACAGCGATCTCTCCTGCCTTACGGGATCTTCTCATACTATCATTACATAATGCGATTCATTTTAATACCACCTTAATTTAACTACTTACATGCTGCATGCAAATAAAATAAATAATGATTTTCGATATAAAGTAAATAACGCCTCATCAAAATAATGAAATAAAATAATATTTCTATTCATTTAATGCGTACAAATATACTAATAAACAAGGCGCTCTAATTAGTCAAACATATCCCCAAATTATTTTAGAAATGATTCTACTTACAGTTTGTATTATTCCTACCATGATAAAATTAATTTAGATTACGTAGTGTTACCTGATAAATTCATTTCAATTTATTTTAATTTATCTCAATAAATAAACTTGTTTCCTAATGAATTACATTTATTTAATACAAAAAATTCAATATTCTATGAATTAATTAGTTATTATGATATATATGTAACTATCAATACTTATTTAAAAATAGATAGATAGATAAAACCTTTATTGGCATACAAATTAAACAATAATTCTTACAAAAACCATAGACGATACACAATACAAAAATTATATAAATCTTAATTAAATTTCATTGGCAGAAGGCAAGGCTTTTATTTATCTCTTCACCACATCTCATTCCCTATCACTTTCCTCCATTTAATTTCGTTTTTTTTATCTCATCCACAATTCTCTTCATTAGCTTTAAACCTTTTCCATCCATCCCTAAGCTTAGCCTCCACTTATCACCTAATTGCCTTTCACTATCCAACCATCTTATCCCATCACATTCCCTTACCCAGTGGCTCCAAATTTCCAGTTCCATACCACATATTCTACACATTCTTTCTTGTTCCTTCATCCAAAATTTATTTACTCCTTCTTCATTCCCACACCTAAACCTCGCAATCAATCTTTTGTCATCCATACTTAAATCTGCTAGCAAATACTTACATATACCATCTTCTTTCATTATCCATCTATATCTATTATTATATCTGCTACTATCTATTTTGCTTACCCGTTCTTGCCTTTCCACATCCTTCATTTTTTCAACACTCTCACTCACTCCTTACACACCTCTCAACATCATCTCCAACCACCTACTCGTAGACCATCCAACCCTTTCGTTCACAATCTTTCTGCTTTTAATCCATTTGTTCTCATATTCATCCTTTCTTTCTTTCATCATTCCATCCATGTATACTTCTTTACATAATCTGTACCTTTCATCACTCAGGACTTTCCGCTCACAATTCATCATCCTTTTCACACCGCTAGTCCATATTTTATATTTCCCTACTTCCTGCAGAAAAATACCATTAGGCGTATTATTCATATCTAGGCCTAACATTCTTTTCATAGAACTTATCTGTACTTTCTCCATCATCTCCCTTTCTTCAACAGCCCATAATTCAGCTCCATACATTACAATGCCATTCACACATTCATCCATAATCCTATTTCTCATTTTGACAGATGCTCCAAACTTCCTCTCCCATATCATTCTCATTCTCTCCGTCGCCGCCCTCGCTTTATTCGTCATCATTTCTATATGGTCCTTATACCTCCCATTTTGCGACTTATTTAACAGTTTAATTTATTAATGACTTCAATTTGGAATAAATTATAATTTAATTTATGATTTTAATTTCACGTCACTGACTGACATGGATTAATTCTGCAACTTAACTTTGCTTAACAGTGACTGTCCGTGAGGGCTGTGTAGCTTTTATAACTTTCTTTGATTAGCTAATCTCCTGTCAAGATTACGATCGATATCTTTCAGTACTATCTCCCTACCTCCAGTAAATTGTTGTCATTTAATATATTCCTACTTAATTACCCACCAACCTACTCTACTAATTACTTTCGGCCATATCATGCCCAATCAGATCTGCTTTCTTCACGCATCCTGAAACAGTTTCATACGCTATGCTTTCACTATCAAATGAGATCTATTCTCATAGACAAAAAATTATACTTTAACTGAAACTCGAAGTGTTAACTAACATTTCTACTTCTTGGAACTAGTTCGTCTAGCACACATAACGCTTAAACCACTAAATATTTCAAAGAACCTAGTCATCCTGAATTATTTACAAGTATCAATCATACGAAACTATCTACCATAGATCAAAGTTTAAACGAGGACAAGTTTCCTCGTTACATCCGCCATCCTCCAGGGAAATTACGAGTTTGAATTTTCTAAAACAAAAAACATAGAAACCCTAATTAAACCAAAATAGTTAACAACTTCCTGCAAATAATTCTGTATACAAATCTAATGTATATTTCCTCTATAGTCTGGCTATTGTTCAGCATAAAACTAACCATCATTTCTCGACATAAGGTTAACTCTGTTTCAAAATAAGGCTATCTAATCTTTACCTAAGCCCTAATTTTCGCATCAATCTAACAAAGTTTTCAACATAACCGTACTCTAAAGGGTTGAATTAAATATACCTTGAATGCAAGCAGTTTACCTTAGTCTATAAATTATATTCTAATAAATTTTAACTGCAGTAAAAGTCTATTACATGTGAGAAGCACGTATCAAATCTTAGAACCCGAAAAGGCGTTCAACAGGAAGCAATTGCATTCCATTCTAGGAGGGACAAGTTCACGGTAATACTATTCTGCA
Source organism: Adranes taylori (assembly GCA_009867245.2). NCBI lineage: Eukaryota > Metazoa > Arthropoda > Insecta > Coleoptera > Staphylinidae > Adranes > Adranes taylori. The sequence continues at coordinate 1,476 of WYDF02039159.1, read as the reverse complement.
GATCTGTACTTGGGGCCCCTTTGAGGTTATAAATGGACAGAGTATTCTTAACCAGACATACATTATTCAAAAGTGGGTATTCAAAATTGGTAGTAGTATGCGATTTTAAAAGTTCTAATTATAATTATGTCTATAGATTCGCTGCAATAACATGGCAATGCAAATAAATACAATTATGTAAGATCTTTCTAATTATTCATTTAACAATTAAAATGCAGGAATTGATCGAAAGAATCAATTTATTTAAATAACTTTATTTAATAATTAATAAGCACTAGTTTGGTCAAATATATCTAATCCGTATATTTGATGTTAATTATATTTTATGAAATTAAAATATATACCTTCTTTAATTCAACCCCCGATAACGTTAAAAACCTTCCGATAATCTGTGCCACAAACCTCCACATCGCTACCCTAAGAAATGGGTTATGACAATTTGCTACTTTCCGAAATTTGCTACAGACGGAAAAATTTGTATCTTATCACCACAAATTTTCACAATCTATTTTGTAGGGGAGAGACGTGAGGGTTTCTAATGTAGCATTTCTCAAACTTTTGCGTACTCCAATCACCGTCCACATTATTTATAATTACTAAGGTCTACATGCAGGTAGTGTAACAACACTACACTACAGGTAACTTTTGATTTGTGCCAATTATTCAAATCCTGTCAACGAGTGAAGGTAGTTTAGTAAGGTGTTTGATCATAATAACTATCCTCAGTTCGTATAGAATTCGCTTAATATGTCCCTTAATATTCATCCGTACGTGACCATCAATTTCAGAGAGACAATCGTCCAGTGTTTCAATAATTTTGGGTGAGTTGTTCTCAAAAAGTAACTTCTACAATTAACTTTCTACAACTAACTTTCTACAGATCAACCAAAACGTTTTTGATACCAATAGGAAAGGATTTCGACGGTATACTCTGTTGAGGAGTGCAACAATAAGACAATAAGTTACGGACTATATATATATATATATATATATATATATAAATATATATATATACCGGTATCCCAATAGTGTGTCCAAGTCCAATTGCTCCTGTATCATATTATTTGGAGAAAAATTTCCAAAGCAGAAGTATCTAGGGCTTTAACATTAAGCTACATAAACTAAAAATATTTTCATGTATACAACCTGTTCCATAACTGCAGGCCGAACACAAAAAACATTTTTTTAAATGGAATGCTATCCTTTTTAGTTGATAATTCCATTCTACGTCTTTTTCGTAACTTTCAATCTAAGACTTGGTAGGTCTATACCAGGTGTTTCAAAAGTTATGGTTAGTTTTGTGCCAAATTGTCGTAGCTTGAACCGCTTGTATCTTAAAAGTATAAAATATATTTGATCTGTTTTGGGACCTGGTATTCTACTACACTCTCGCCTCTTTCGCGTATAAAATATTTTGCATGTTATTGAAAATTGTATACAGGCTGAACCAAAACGCGTAGTAGGGTATTTTTCAAT
>WYDF02039148.1:0-12514 GCA_009867245.2 Adranes taylori | reverse complement strand
TTACAATTCTGGATTATCTGTGTTTAAAGAATACTTAAATTAAAAATAAATAATACATACTACAAATAAGTACATATCTAAGATTGAAAGTAATTCTAATATAAAACAGTATGAAATTAATATATCTATAGATTTTATAATTTAACATATTTAACAAAAATTAACAGAATAGACTACAGATTTTTGTTAATTGCGTACAAATATTGCTTTCATTATAATCAGTACGTAATTTTATTATGTTTACATTGATACAGCAATCTAAATTGATTGTTGTATAAGTGGAACACAGTTCATGCGTTACAAACTCACGGCCGTATTATCTTCGAATATAAAATTCAATGTGGCAACCTAAACTTTTAAGTAATTAATAATGGCATTTATTGAAGTAGAGACCGCCATAAAATCGCTTACAATTTATTTGTCGTTAGTTATTTATTAAAAATAGTATGAAAAACTTATTTATTACAGTTTAATGTTTTATAACAAAAGTTTATATACTACAGTTACGGCATCAAGCCTTTTGAATGAGTGATATTGTGTTAATAGAGATTCATGAATTATTCCTTTTAGTAATGTTGAAACACTTAGAGAGGCTATATCTCTTAACCTAAGAGATTGTGCAAGCTAAGATTTTACAGTTTTAATTTGTATACTAAGAGAAGACAAAAAAATCTAATTTTAGTGCATGGCTATAATCTACAGACTAGCCGAAAATCAAATAGTCAGTCAATCAAAATATATAATAATAAACAAGGTGTTACTATTTCATTAATCTGAGTGAGATCAACAGATTCAATAGCGCACGTTGACAAAATTCAAGTCTTTTAGCCTTATACATGTATCTAAAGTCTAATTTTTCCAATTTTCATAAGAAATATTACAGGCAGTACATTTTCTTCAAGATCAAATTAATTCAAACTTTAATAGTGGCTGTTTATGAATTAACTTAATCGCTTAAAGATTAAAGGAATTTTCGATAAAAGAAATTTAGCTGAAAGATGAGGTGGCGGTTTCGTCCCCGAATTTATCTTGTTTTAAATATAATTTGCTAAAACTTGATTATACATTTTTTGTTTGTAATATATACATTGCATTTGATGAACTCTATTGTAGCGATGCTTAGAAAAGAAATTGGTTCGGAAAAGATTCAAACTTACATGAGTTCCTGTGCACTAAGCAGTGATGTTTTTTTAAAGTTTTATGAAAGTTGAAATTTTATTGTTTCTGATAGTAAAATACGAAATAAGATACGTAAGTCATATTTTCCTAGAATATGATATACATGTCTGCGATCAAAAACGACATTATGTTGAATAAGATGGTCGAGTTCACTTTGAAATAAACAATTGATTAATAATAATAACAATAATAGTAAGACTTTATTACGAATACAAAATTGCAATACATTATTCAAACAAAAAATAGAAATTTATGTAGATCGAAAACACTAGGCGAGATTTAATTAACATTATTTTTCAATCCTATCCTAGATTAATTAAAATAATAAAAATGAGAGATTGTCTTCAAATTAAGTAAAATTCTGCAATTTGTTTCTTTTACTTATTAGAAACCATAACAAAACATACAGGTGGTTAATTAGTTTTAATTACAAGCTATAAATAATGCCAAAAATAAGGTCAACATATAATCTTAATATGCGGAATTAGGAAATATTCTGGCTATCCTTTAGCAATTAAGTATAAGTGTTCTTGAAACGGTGCGCCGTATCCAGATTTATTAGAGTTCGGTAACTTATTAAAAACATGCACAGCAGAGTAAGAGAAAGATCTTTCAAATAAAACAGTTTTATAAATTGGAGGTGAATGACGACCTCTGCTGCGAACGTTTAAGTTTTGAACATCTGTTCTAAAGTAACGTCTTTCATACAAGTAAGAAAGCATTTTACTAGAGCAGAGTTTTATCAGAAAACAAGCAAAAGAACAAGTATGGCGATTTTTCATATTTAACCAATTAAGTTCGGCTAACTTACGAGAAACATGTTCAAATTTCTTAATACCAAAAACGAACCTAACACAAGCATTCTGGACCATCTGAATTATGTAAGAAGAACCATAAGTACAAGCTATATGCAAACAATGATACAAGCTAGAGTTCTTGATAAAACTCTATCGGCTAGGTCCAGCTCTACATTCAGAGCAAGTATATCGTATCTCAGGATTATGAATGTATATATGTTTTGTAAAAGTTTGTTTCAGTCTAAACTATTCACATTCTGACAGTATGAACAAGTATGCAGTATATGTATGCTTAATACATATTTATCTCTAAAACTACATCACATTGCAAACATTTTTATGTTTTCTTGCGAGTATGAATCAGCTTGTGTTTATTGAAATTAGATTTTTCTTTAAAGCTAGAATCGCATTGTAAACATTTGTGTAGTTTTTCTCCAGTATGAACAAGATTGTGTCTATTTAAAGCACTTTTTTCTCTAAAACTAGAATTACATTGTAAACATTTGTATGGTTTTTCTCCAGTATGAATAAGATTGTGTCTATTTAAAGCACTTTTTACTCTGAAACTAGAATCGCATTGTAAACATTTGTATGGTTTTATGTCGTTATGAATAAGCTTGTGTGTATTTAAATGACCTTCTTGCCTGAAACTAGAGTCGCATTCTAAACATTTATATGGTTTTTCTCCAGAATGAATAAGATTGTGTCTATTTAAGTCACTTTTTTGTCTGAAACTAGAGTCACATTGTATACATTCGTATGGTGTTTTACCGATATGAATAAGCTTGTGTTTATTTAAATTACCTTTTTGTCTGAAACTAGAGTCGCATTCTAAACATTTGTAAGGTTTTTCGCCAGTATGAATTAGTTTGTGGTTGTTTAGATAAGATGTCTGGCTAAAACTAGAATCGCATTTTAAACATTTGTACGGTTTTTTTCCGGTATGAACAAGCATATGATGATTAAAATTACTTATTCGTCTGAAACTCGAGTTACATTCTAAACATTTGTATGGTTTTTCGCCAGTGTGAAGAAGTTTGTGTCTGTTTAGAGAAGATATCTGACTGAAACAAGAATCGCACTGCAAACATTTGTAAGGTTTTTTACCGGTATGAACAAGCTTGTGTTGATTTAAATTACTAATTCTTCTGAAAGTAGAGTCGCATTCTAAACATTTATATGGTTTTGCATCAGTATGAATGAACTTGTGGTTGTTTAGAGAAGATGCCTGGCTGAAACTAGAATCACACTGTACACACTTGTAAGGTTTTTTCCTGGTATGAACAAGTTTGTGTTGATTTAAATTATTTACTCTTCTGAAACTGGAGTCGCATTCTAAACATTTATGTGGCTTGTCGTCAGTATCAATAAGCTTTTGTATATTACAACTATCAATTTTAAACTCCTGCTGAATATCTGATTGCTGACTATCATTGGGAAATATTTCATTATGGATAATGTCAATCTTAGTGTCCAAGTCAGTTTCATCGTTTGTGATTTCTTCCATAACTTCCAGATGTGCCGTTTCATCAAACAACGTCGTAGGTTTTATTGAACTTATGTTGAAATCAAAATCAGCCACGTCCATAGAGTAAGAATTATATTCTGGAAATTTGTAAGGTATTCCGTCCGTACGTACATCTCTTATCGAAGTGTTGTTATGTACACAACTAGTGTCATAATCAATATAAGTACCATCGTGACTTACAGTATTTTCTGTATCGCTTTTAATTTCGTCTTTAATTTCCAGCTGTTGGAAACCAATCGGGAATATTCCATTATTATGAATATCCACCTTAGTATCATCTGTTGCTTTTTCTTCTGGAACTTCCAGATTTTTGGGATCAGATTTTATCGATTTCATATCCATCTTACCACATATTTATGTTTTCTGTACGAAAATTATACGGATCTAAAACTATTGATATACAATGCATCGATTAAAATCGAGAAAGATAACCCACTAAGGTAAAATGTACTACGAATAATAGGCCACTCTACATACCGATTTGTTAGAATGCTGGTGGCTTGGATTAAAAGTGTGTATTGAGGTGAGACACGTGCTAGTGCTAGATAGAGATGGTACAATTAATTTAAAACTTTTTCAAATAAGAAGGTTGAATAAAATGTAATAAAACTTGGTAAAACTATTTATAAATAAGAGTAATTTTGTAAAACTAACTTTTATTTTTTTATATTTTTCCAGATTCCATAAATATTCCTTTTATAAAAAGTAAATAATGATACTATTCATGTAAAAATAAATTTTCCATTAGAATTTTAAAACATTTTTACAGTAGAACATAACGTGTTTTATTTAACAAGAATTTAATTAAGTAACTATATCTTTCATATACTGGAAGTCATTCGTTGCAAATTTATGCAAAATATTGTATAATATTTTGCATAAATTTGCAAAATATAATCTTATGCCATACTACATTAAACTTTTGAATTTGTTTATGCACAGATTCGCCAACTCATAAAACCTCCAGTCCTGAGTCACTTGAAAATTTTTTATTATTCAAAACCGATTAATTATATTCAATTGTTCATCTTGGCAAAATTGAGGGTCCATAGACTTTGTGTTTCCTAAGTTTCATTTTTCCAACTTTCATAGAAACCGAGATATTTAGCGTAGCGTAATTTTTTCCAGGTCAAATTACTCATATGTTTAATCGTGCGTTTTTGTAAACTCGTTTATTCCCTCAAATATTACAGAAACGTTCGACATAGAAAGTTTAAAAAAATTACAACTGTTTTCGATAAAATTTATCGCAAAATTTTCAAAACTACAAACAACGGTTTGTAGTTGCAATTGATGTTAAATTGCAACAGTTTAACAAATGCAAGTATGTTTCATTGTGATTTTAGAAAACAAAATTTCAAATAAAATAAAAGGAGCTTTAGGAAGCTTATACACCAAAATTTATTCGAATATTCTATCTTTCTAGTATCTGCGGCATATCAAAAAAATGGTCAAACTTTAAACTTGGCAACCTCCCATGGTATAGCAGTAAGACTTTGGAGTCATTTAATTCGACGCAAAATATAAAGTAGTATATGCGAGCAAAATCTCAGTCACCTACTTCACTGAATAAAATTATGCGTTTGAACCCATACCTCGTTAACCGCTGCACTAAAGTCGCCATTGACTTATGTTTTAAGAAACACATTTAAATAAATGTTTGTAAGTACTTACAAACTGAATTACTTACAAACCGCAACATTTTACTTACGAACTATTGAAACGTCGTTGAACCAAAACGGACGAAATTTTAAATCCAAAGGCATGCGAATCCGTTGTTGCTTGATTACAACTATCCGTTTCTATGCTAGTCGATTATTATCTCAACTGTTAATATAATTGAATTTAATAGATATGTTTTAAGCCGAAAAGATCAAAACGAAATAGATCAATCTTTGCTTTATGCAAGAATAAAGGTTTTGACTTCCAGTACATGAAATAAGTCATGGTAGCCCCATCCACAGATTTCTCTTTTTTGCAGCTTATCGGATGGTATGCTATTTTATCCGGCTGAAGTTGGGAGTGTGTGTTTTCTCCTAAATGGTGCCCAAAAAGATCTGTTATTTCTGAAAGAATATGTTGGGAATTAAGTCGTCTTCTGAAGCAATGTTCAACTAATTCCAAAGCTAAATGTTTTACAAATTGACTACTAGGCATAATAGCGTTGTATTTAAAACAAAGACAAAATATAAGACTCTTTTCAGTACTAATACTGATGAGTGTATATAAAAGAGCCAAAAACTAACGTTATATTCTCCGATTGAGATTGTAATTATTGCATTTCATATACAGAATATGGACTCAAAACTTTGTAGCATTATAACATTTTATTATTTCAGGGTTTTTAGAAGCTGTATCTTCCAACTCATTGTGTTGCATAGAAGAGACAAAGATGACAGCTTTTTTTTAGGACATGAAATTAAGTTTTCCTTTTTAGTAAATCCATAAACCGTTGTGCCGACAGCCATATGAACTTTATTTTGCAAACTTTGCGGCACATTTCTTCGAAAACGGCTGCTGTACTTATCTCTAAATTCCTTGCATTGAAAATTCCTTTAACATTTAATCGATTAACCTTGTTTTTTTTAAATATACCGACAATTAGAGTTCGGAGTAATTTTACCTTAAAAAAATTGGATTATCCTAAATATTGGAACACTGAAACTGAAACTTGCGAAACATATAAAACTTCCAATGTGAGCAATTGAATATTCTGAAACAATTTTAAGCAATACCCTGAATTCCTTTACATATTTTGATAACCTTTAAAATAGTGGCAAATATGAGAAGTTCAACCTTTATGGTTTCAAAGGCTTAATAATCTAAAACTTCTCTATTGGGCGCCATGGTAATCGAAATTCAACATATAAAGACTCATAATTCTTAAACAATAGCAGATAGCAGGAAACTTATAAGAAAAAATAGTTTAGACTGTATGAGATCTATAAGATGGTGTGCCTGCATTTTAATACATATTGTTACCAATGGCGGGTCGAAATTATAATTTAGGAAGAGGTTTAAACTCATCACCCATATACTATACCTGAATATTTCTGTTTAATTTTTCAGTATGATTTAAATATTAAATAAATTGCTGGTTTGAACCTGGTTATCCAGCTTAACTAGTTCAACCTTTGCCTAATGCAAAATATGATAAAACGTTTAATTATTCAGCTGCTATACGTCTGTCTAATTACGGTTGCCAAGGTAACAAATAAAAAATTCCTAGTGTTGGAGGCCATTTCTGCGGAAACATGGAAACATTTAAATTGAACTTCCATGTTAAGTATTATTAAAAAAAAATCTATTAGACGAGCAAAATATATAAACATATACAGGCTGTTACAAAAAGGCTTTTATATCGGTTTATTGGGCTAAGTGAGATCAACAGATTCCATTGCGCACATTGACAAAAATGAGGTCTAGATATGTGCCTTAAATATTTTCCTCAAGATTCATTTTTATCTTTTCATATAAAGATATAGAATTAAAATTTAGACATTATTTTTTTTTTCACCTTAGTACGTCTCTCGTATTCACATCAATGCAAACCATTCATACGTAATTCAAATTTGGTACACAGGTACACATAAGTGTTCCGCAAAACTCATTTTTTTTTATAAATCCAATATGGCGCAAGTTTTTTTCACAAAAAATTCAGTTATTACTGACTATAACTACAAGGCTGAAATTTCGCACACATATAGTGGCTCATACTATGCGTCGAACAAAGAAAATCTGATGTTTGTTTCCTGTACAGAACGCGACGTTGCTACGTTCAAAGTTTGAAAATATTTTTCAATTTATTTCAAAAGCTATAAAAGATAGAACATTCAAATAAACTTTGATTCATAGTCTACCTTAAGCTACTTCGATGTTATTTGAAATATTTTTTTTAAATCACAATTTAACATGTATACAGTGTTCCGTTTTTGAAAATTTTGCGGTTCATTTTCTCGAAAAGTTCCGCAGCAATTTTTTTTAAATTTCTTGTATCCTTTAATATTTAAGGGACTAAGTGAGTTTAAAAAACGGATGACGTAGTATCGGAGTAATTTGGCCTTGAAAAAAAATTCTGCCCTAAATATCTCAGTTCATATGATCGTTGGAAAAATGAAACTTAGGGAGCACATGTATGTCTAAGAAGCCTCAATTGTACGAATACGAAGAACTGAAAATACTGAGCTGATTTTAAGCAATAATTTTTGTTTCAAAAAACTTTTAAGTAACCCCCTCTGTTTTTACACATTTCAATAGCCCTTGGAATTATATTTAAAATGATACCGCACATTATGGGCCTAACTCATAGTTTCAAAGATATGACCCTTAATAACTTAAAATTATGCAACTTGTCGCCATGGCAACTGACATTAAACGGTCATATATAAATGTAAGGCCTAAGTAATAGCACATATATGCAATGTTACAGAAAAAAATATTTTACGTTTAATGAGACTTATAAGACTACAAGACATTAACCTGGTGCTTTTGCAATTGAATAAATGTTATTGTCAGTGGCGAGTGCACATTATAATTTTGGGAGGGGTTCAATATGATCATTTTATTTAGAAATTCAGTTTTAAAACTAGAACACTAAAATTTTGATCGCATATAGTATCTCGTATGCGTCGAAAGAAATTAGTACCATGCCTGAAATTTTATAGAACGCGACGTCGCCACGTTTAACAATTTAAAACTTTACTATATATATCAGGAAGTATAAAAGATACAATGCTTGAATAAACTTTATTCTATAGGCCATCAAAATCTCGTTCAATTTTATTTGAAACATTTTTTTGTAAAAATACAATTGAACGTATTTAGAGTGTGTTTTATGTTTTGTAAAATTGGCTATCCATTTTCTCGAAACGTCTATTGTACTACATTAAATATCTCAGTTCCTATGAAAGTAAAAAAAATAAAAGTTGGAGTACATGCGTAAGACCCAGGGATTTCAATTTTCCGCAAAGCGGACATGGGAAAAAGTGACTCAAAAACGGCAGTGGGGAATATGTAAGTCAAAAACGGCAGCAAGACGCGACAAAGCGAGACTGTCCGCGGAACTCTTCGCGCAGTAGGCCAATATGGGGACCAGGGAATTAATCGGTAAGCGAATTTATGCATAGACGAATTCAAAAGGCCAATGTAATCTGGCGTGCTCTTTTAGAAATTAGTCGAAAAGGGAGGAAAGAACGATTGTAGGCCATGGCAAATCGGAGAGGAGTGCCGTCCTCGCCATCTGCAAATACTGTGAAAAAGTGAGTCAAGACCAACCGCAGGCCGGACCAAATATGGGAACCGAGCAATTCATGGGTAGGCGATTTATAGGTTAGACTAATTTTGATTCATTTTAAATATTTCAGGATTATGAATATACACATGTTTTGCAAACGTTTGTTTGAGTCTAAACTAGAGTTACATTATAAGCATTTAAGACTTTTTCACCTGTATGCATAAGGTTCTGATTGCTTAGTGCCATTTTTTCTCTAAGACTACAATCACATTGCAAGCATTTGTATCTTTTCTCGCGAGTATCAATAAGCTTGTGTTTATAGGTTATTCGTTAAATTTTGCCTTTAAAAGTTTTTTCTAGAATCGCATTGTAAATGTTTCTATGCTTTTTCTCCAGTATGAATTAGACTGTGTCTATTTAAAGCACTTTTTGTTCTGAAACTAGAATCGCATTGTAAACATTTGTGTGGTTTTTTGCCGATATGAATAAGCTTGTGTGTATTTAAATGACCTTCTTGCCTGAAACTAGAGTCGCATTCTAAACATTTATGTGGCTTTTCTCCAGTATGAATAAGATTGTGTCTATTTAAATCACTCTTTGCTCTGAAGCTAGAATCGCATTGTAAACATTTGTATGGTTTTTTTCCGATATGAATAAGCATGTGTTTATTTAAATTACCTTTTTGTCTGAAATTAGAATTACAATCTAAACATTTATATGGTTTTTCGCCAGTATGAATTAGCTTGTGAAGGTTTAGAGAAGATGTCTGGCTGAAACTAGAATCGCATTGCAAACATTTGTAAGGATTTTTGCCGATATGAACATGCTTATGTTTATTTAAATTACTCTTTCGTCTGAAACTAGACTTGCATTCTAAACATTTATATGGTTTTTCGTCAGTATGAATAAGCTTGTGATTGTATAGAGAAGAAGCCTGGTTGAAAGTAGAATCGCATTGTAAACATTTGTAATGTTTTTTGTCGTTATGAACAAGCATGTGTTGATTTAAAATACTTTTCCGTCTGAAACTAGAGTCGCATTCTAAACATTTAAATGGGTTTTCGCCAGTACTAATAGGCTTTCGTACATTCATACTATCGATTTTAAATTCGTTTTTACTTTCTAAATGCTGCTGGATATTATTGGGCAATATTTCATTATGGATAATGTCAATCTTAACGTCCAAAGCAGTTTCATCGTTTGCGATTTCTTCTGTTATTTCCAGATTTGTCGTTTCATCAAACAACATCATTGGTTTTATTGAACTTATGTTGGAATCAAAGGCTAAACATTTGTATGATTTAACACTTCTAGAAATACGATTCTCATCAATCAAACCGGCCATTTTCATAGAATAAGAATTAGATTCTAGACATTTGTAAGGTATTTCGCCCGTATCTATAAATAATGTCGAATTGTTGTTATATGCACAACTAGTATCATACTCAATATAAGTACCTTCGTGATATACAGTATTTTCTGTTTCGCTCTTAATTTCTTCTTTAATTTCCAGCTGCTGGAAATCAATCGGCAATATTCCATTATGCAGAATATGAATCTTATTATCCACCTTTGTTTCATCTCTTACTTTTTCTTCTGTAATTTGGAAATTTATAGGATCAGATTTTATCGCATTCATATCGATCGATCTTACCAGATATTTATGTCTTCTGTACAAACATTTTTATACGGATCTAAAACTAATGATATACATTGTATCGACAAAAAATTGTTGATTCGAATAGCCTTACATAGGGCGACTGTACATTTTATGTGGTTAGTAAACACATCAATCTATTGAAATGCAATATACCAAAACAATTTGCATTACAATCCAAATAATTTGATATGTGATTTCAATCAATAGTTTTAATACTACAATTTATAAAATTGTATATTATCTTATACAATGTATGACGTATTGCTTTACTTCATATGGTACCGATGTCGTCTACTATGTACACATACTATGGTGGCAACTACAATCCATCGTTGGCTTCTCTCACAGTTTATCTAATTTTTATGTTCAAATTGTTAGGGTTAGATTAGGGCACATTATAACATAAGTGAAGCTCCAGAAAAAGAAACGAAATTAGAAAGAGATGAAGAATTACATCCAAATTAAATGTTTCAGCTGATACTTTAACCAATAGATTTTTCTTTGCAAAAGCACATGTTTAAAAAGTCCAATACTAGAATATACTGCTACACGTGGTAAATATATATCTATATATCACACAACTGTCAGCTGTGTATTATCAGAAACATTTATGCGATGTTGCGAGCTTGCTTGCTATTATACAGTTCATTGTGCTTCATATTTATTGTTTTGTGTTTAATGTGTATTTTAAACAAATAATATAATGCTGGTAAACAAATTCTTATTATGTATGTTATGGTTTTGAATAATATTTTGACTATTTTCTTTATTACACTGAAATTTATGTTTGAAGAAAATTATTTTTAGTTTTCGAAAGTACACACATGCTATAGGATGTTTAATTTAATTCTTCGTTGTTAGTTATAAAAGATTTGTGAAAGTTTGAGTTTTATTTTGTTAAAGTTGAGGTGTTGAATTTTACATATACTAAAGTTTTGTGAGTTTTAAAGGAACAATGAATGACTCTAAAAAAAGGTGTTGAAAGAAAATGTGGAGTTTATTGCGCATATAAAAACTGCATGAATCGCTTTATAAATTATAGTTTAAATGTAAAGTTGAAACTTATTACAATTTTTTAGTTAATATATAGTCTTTTATAGTTATAAAATAATTTTCTAACAAATTTTCATATAATTTTATCAATTTCTCATATTGTAAACTTTAAAATCAACCTCAAGTGAAAGACTCTTGTCAAAGAATATACGTCCCGTTTTAATTATTGAATTTATAACTTATGCTTTAACTTTTCAATTATTATACTTTTTTAATGAGTAAAACAAAAATACTTATGTACATAAAGTATGATATATTAACTAAGCTCTTGCACTTATTGATTTATACAAGAATTATTGATTTTACACTGTAATATAACAGTTACACTATCATTTATTTTACATTTATTTTACACATTACTACGACAAATTTGAGTCAATAGTTTTATTTTTAGATACCTTAGTAACTCTGTCTCTACCAGCAAAGAATACAGGATTTTAAAAGTTACAACTAAATTAAATACGAAGGTCAATCATCTTGCAAATAATTTTATATAGGATTTTTGTCAAGTTTCGCTTCTTTATATTCTTTGGTTAGGGTTAGTTTAAGGGTTAGGTTAGAGTTAGCTTAGGGTTAGTTTAGGTTAAGGGTTAGGTTAGTATTTATTTATGCCAGGTTAGTTTAGGTTAGATTAGTGGCAATACTGACTGTGTTCGCTAGTACGTACAAAGCAATAATAGTTCGACGTTAAGAAATGTAATCTACATATTATAAAGTTTTTGCAGGGAGCATTTCCTTATAGTTATAACCTAATAATGAGTGGGTTATAATTTATTAGAAGGAATATTTTGTTGTTATTTCCGCATGAATATTATACGATATAAATTTGACAGCATTTGGCAAGTTATTGATTAATAGTAATTAAAGCTCTGCTGTACAAGATATCATTAATAGTTACTCTAAATTAAAATTTAATAAGATCCATATATGGCTAATCATAATACGTTGCATTTTCTAGCAGCATGCTTGAGCACAAAAGATAGTATAGATTATATGTTTTACGTATTCGCTAATAGTTAATCGCTAAATATAAATGCGATACCACCAGAAACTTTCGATATATA
>WYDF02039137.1:0-12514 GCA_009867245.2 Adranes taylori | reverse complement strand
ACAACTATTATAATTAATTTCTTAATAAAGGTTGTGACATTGCAACGATATCTATTCTCCCAATACGTTTATATATATATATATATATATATATATATATATATAAATGGATGTTTGTGTATATGTTGGGGATTAATAAATTTCGACACCGCTTGACCGATCATCATGAAATTTAGCACAGTAATGTATTTTTTCAGGGAGAAGGTTTTATGCTATCAGCATTGTTGCACCTCGCCACTAGATGGCGCTGCAGTACATCAACTTCTACACTGTACAACCGAAGGCCATTAAAATTTATATATTTAGCTATTTAAGTACAAAGAATATCTTTATGCCATCCACTTTGTTGTACATCGTCACTAGATGCCGCCACTAGCATCCGTGGCAATTATACATGACGCTGGCCGCGGCACAGCCGCGGCAATTAAGTCATGACGCTAACCGAGGCAATGCGGGCTGCGAAGCTGTCGGCACCGTAGGCAAATACGGGGACCAGGTGGGGGGCAAAACAACGTTTCCCGGGTCGCTTGTTTTAATATGAACATAAAAAGATTCAATGTAATGGTTCGTTTACTTCAGCTCTCTCATGGCAATATATTCTCCCGAAAGCATGACAAAAGTCGTATTATTTTATTGAAATTGTGAGGTTATTAAAGATAACAATTAAAATCTAACTTTTTATAACAAGTCATGTAAAACTGTTGTAAAACAAAAAAAAATACAGTGAATTCAGTGGCACGAAATAAATTAACGAAACTTGCAACATTTCAAACAATTATAATCGTATTGTCCTGTATTACTACACTATTTACATAAAATGATAGCTGTGAAAAGTATAAAATTTATTATTATCCTCGAATTGACGTGTATTTTTATATCATATTATCTATCTAAATGAAAAACTTAAGAGATCATGTAACCTTTTAACTTTAAACAAGCATTACGTAATGTAGATAAACTGCTTTATCTCGTTATGGTATATATTACATAAATGGCTGTATAAGGCCTATTACAAATCCCTTATATAAATCTCTATTACATACTACCAAAACTACATTATAACTTCCAGCAATCAATGCGAGGACACCTGCCACCTGCCGGTCAGTCTAGACTAGACACATTCAAATGTTCTACGCTGTAACGTGAATAGCATAAAACAGATAATATGGCAGGTTATAAGTACAGAAGCGACTCAGAAGCGTGCTTGCAACTATTTTTGAGCTTCTAACTTAACAAGCTTCATTAATCATTTACGATAAATCCACATGTTACTAACCCACAAACAATAAGCATCTAATCGTCAAACAATTTGTGAATTTTACTAATCACGCGCAAAACGCTGACAACTGAAAGAAACAACCAATGGTAAAGCAGTATGAAATTAATTCGTTTCTTCTTTATGATAGTAGGTTCCGAAACGTCAAAAATTGGTAGAAATACAATAGAAACGATATAACCCAAGAATTTTATTTCACATTTTGTCAAAAATTTGGAAACCAAAACGTATGTAGTTTCGTAAAAAGTTTTTTGAAATTGAATAAATCACAGCAGACGGGAAAATATAAAAATGTATGACTTGTTACGAATTTGTTTAACTAATTTTTTTTATTGCGTTCAAACAATTTATTTTTCCCTTATTGGCTTTATTGGCTAACCTATATTGGATTAAAACGGGCGAGGTCGAGATAATCCCTTGCACAAAAATTGAAAGTTTTAAACCTATGGTCCAGTTAGGCCAAGCACGGTCAGGTCATAAGGAGGGTTGATTGTTTGAAGGGATAGTTAGACAATAACTATATAATATACAGTACAATGTTTCTTACAAATATAGATAATGAATAAGAGTTGTTAGTTATAACCCAAAATAAACGTTTACGTATACAGATGCGTATTTCTTAGGGTACGTCCCATTTTACGTTCATGTATTTTCAAGTCAAATAAATATAAAATAAATAGTAAATTTCCTAGTACCATTAAAATCAGATGTTAATCCCATCGCGGACGCCGTACTGCTCGAATTCGACCCTCCGGATTATGACCTCCTGCTGTTTTGGCCGAACGCGGACGCGCCGCTTAAAGCAAAACAAAACTTGCAGCATTCTATATGTAAAATCAAATTATACAAAAGAACACACAAGAAAACAAAATACATACTAACTCCTAGCTTTCCTCACTTCGATTGAATAAGCAATCTTTCCCTTTATCTAATCTCCTTAATGCACCTTCCTATTCCGCCTCTCCTCAATAATTCTTTCCATTATCCCTATACCTTTCATGCCTCCTCCCAAACACACTTTTACATTACCCATTAAACACCTTTCTTGATCACTACAATTCATTTCGCATTGGAGTGATCACTCCAATTTATTTCGCATTTCATATTGGATGAATATATGACTGGACATTCATCTAATACTCCCAACTTTCCTCATCTGTTCCACATATCCTCTTATCCATCCAATACATGTTTCCCCTCTCCTGACTCCCACATATAAATCGCGCAATCATGTTTTCTTCCATGATTACATCTGTTATCATATACTCTGGCATTCCCTCCCTATTCAGTACTGAAATTTTTCCTATCATATCCCCCATTTCTCAATTTTTTTCCACCTTTTTTGCACCTCAATAACATTCATCCTTATCTCAACTTCATTAACAGGTTCATCCACATCACACATTTTCTCGAACCATCCTTCCATAGATCATCCGATTCTTTCATATACTTTCTTCCTCTCTATGGCCATTCATTCAAACATATACCACTAGTTGGTTCGGTTATGCATGTAGTTCTGCTTTTTAGGAGTAGGAACAGTTGCGTGTCTTTTATCGTAATTCTAATTTGGGTAAGTATGTGATTTGTGTGATTAGATGACGGCGGTTGTTGGTGGTGATTGTCTAGTTTTTGTTATTGATTGGTTTTAAGTTTTAATTTAATATTGCAAATGCAGGGTTGCTGCTTTTTTCAGGCAGTACTTAAAGTGTGGATGATTGCGAACGGCAAAGGCGACACAGGATATATATTAACCGCATAACTGCTCCAAATTGTGCTATTTTGAGGTTATGAAATGTTGAATGCTGTTAAAAGTGATACATAGTTTGGAAAAAATCTGATCATAATCTTCAAAATAATTCAGTTTAGTATAGTCGAATATGGCAACAGATAAGGTACATATCCGACAGTGTATTCTTTATAAATTCCTGTAAGGAAAAATGCGGCAAGAGCATGCAAATCAATTTGCTCTTTTCTTGGTGTAAGTGTTGTATCGACGTGTACGCATTTTGATTTATGTGGTTGGTTTCAAATCAACTAATGTTTAGTAAGGATACATCGAAAACACAAAAAGAGCTTGCAGAACAGTTAGGTGGAGTAACGTATTAAACGATTTCCAAACACCTACGTGAGATGAAAAAGATACACTAAGAAGGAAAATGGGTACCGCATGAACTCTGAAATTTCCTCTTTATCCGGTCGATGTAACACGCCTTGTCCGATATATACTTCCAATCAGTGGATGAGATCCGAAAATGGCTTGAGCAGTTTATTGTGTCAAAAATATAACATTTTTCCGATATGGAATTCATTACATTACTGAAAGATGACTTAAGGTTATAGAAAGCAATGGGAAATATTTTGACCGAAAACGTTAAGTTGTTTTCTTTAAAAATAAACTTTAAATATAGATTGGTTTATACATATAGTAAATCTTATATATTATTAAATTATTAAATTGGCTTGTACATCTTATATTATATTATATGATCAGAAAATTAATTGAAGAGTTTCGAAAGTTGGGCCTGACGATGAACAAAATAAAACGAAATATCAGTGTAAACTGAAAAGATTGGAAACAGTAAGATAAAATACTACCAGGAATAAAATAAGTAGCTCACATAGAGAGGAATAACAGAACATGTAGAAAGTGAATAACCCAGGCAAGGACGGCAATTCAGAAGTTGAAACCTATCCAAAAATGTTTGACAAATTTAATTAAAATAAACTTCAATTGTTAACTTTTAAATGCGGTCATTTGAATCGATCACTCACTTCATCTATCGTTTGTTAACTGTCAAAAACTTAAAAATAGTGACATCTTATTTTCATTTCTAGCGCTGACTGAAAATATAGCAAAGCATCAACATAAAAATATAACAAATAATTTGTACAACTAATTTTTTATTCAATTCAACCTTTTTAATTCTTTCATTTGAATTATATAATTTTAATTAAATCTATTAAAATATATAGTTAGGAAAAAAATTAAGTAAAAGTATTTTTCCGCTAACGAAAATACTTTTTCCAAATATTGAAGAACGAACATTTAGACGGGAATTTCTCATATTTGAAGATATAAAATATTTCATGATTCGTAACAAGGTTTTTAAATTTATTAGAAATATAATTGTACTTCCTTGTTTTCTAGAAACCTTTATTTACGATCGTCAGGTAAAATTGATTTTGTTATTATTTGGAGCACCTGTAATAATGAGGTGTTTTTGGAATACATTGAAATAGAACTTTGAAATACAGATCACTATACCACGTGCTCCCAGCAAAATCATTTTACCTGACAATGGCCATAAGCTGATCTTACTAACTGTAAATACTAGGACATAAGATTTATTTTTTATTCAAAGAGTTATTTCAACCTTACGGAAATACGGCCTTACATACCCTAGTGAGTAAAATGGAGAAATCGCTGAAGGCAAAACAATTAGCACACGCTGTACGTTTCTTGACATAGAGGGGGCTTTTGATAACATCTCGTATGAAACCTTAGAGGCAGCAGCACGCAATAAGAGTTTTCCTGCACCGGTAATTGCGTTGAACAACGCAATACTGCAAAACCGGAAGGTAGGTGCACGCATGGGTGCACGCAAGAGGCTATTAGGATTAGACTATGGGATGCCCCCACTAGGGGCGTTCTGTCACCGCTACTCTGGTTGATTATAGTTGATAACCTATTGCACACCCTAACAAAGGCTGGCCATCAGGTACAAGGGGTTGTTGATGACCTAGTGCTGATAGAACAAGGCCACCACGACACAACGGTGACTACCAGGATGCAAAGTGCCCTAAACATCACAACAAAGTGGTGTAGAGGAAATGGGCTAAGCATTAATCCCAACAAAGTCACTGTTGTGCAATTCACGATGAAAAGGAAACTAAATCTAGGGTCCTTGGTTCTGAGTGATACAGCGTTCACGATAACTTGGGAGGTCAAGTACTTGGGTCTAGTCTTGGACCACAAACTGACCTGGAACTCACATTTGTAGAAACTACTACAAAAGGGCTCCGTGGCCTAATATGCCTGCAAAAAGCTTTTCGGTAAAACATGGCCTACTACCAAAAATGATATATTGGGCCTATACAACAATTGTAAGAGCCATACTAGTGTATGGCGTTCTAGTATGGTGGCCTAAAGTAGAACATAAGAAGGTACAGAAACTGCAAAAACTGCAAAGAACTGCATGTCTTAGCATAACTGGGACAATGTCTACCTCTCCCACTACTGCATAGGAGGCACTCACAGGATTGGTTCCCATGCATCTACTAGTGAAGTGGGAGGCTTTAAATCAGGCCAGGACTATCGCTAGGACAACAAGAAATGAAACCTGCCAATGTTACAGGACATCTATCAAATCTTCAAATAGCCCGGGGCGACATCACTCACTGACTGCAGATGGGATAACATGCCACTAAAATTCAACATTAAATAACCATTTGTAGTTACCATTCATACCAGAGATGTCTGGGAAAATGAACCTTCTTATGGCTAAGGTGCGTTGAACTGGTATACAAATATTTCTAAATTGAATAGTGGTGCCAGGACATTCAAGGATTGAGGGCAATGAAATACCGGACAAGCTAGCCAGGCAAGGGGCGAAGAGTAATCTAATAGACCCCGGTCGATCTTGTAGTCTAACTAAAGAACACAGGAAGCGGATGTTAAGACAATGGGAATACGAAGCCAGAATTAAATACTGGAACAAAGTCCCAGGTCAAGAACATTCAAAGGCCTTTATAGATCTGACATCTGAGGTAAATACCAAAATATTCAGTCACAACAAGGAGGAACTGTCCATATATACGTACCATATACATAAAATGGTAAAATTGGTTCTCTGAAGTACCATATGCATAAAATTGGTAAGGTTGAGAACGCTACATGTCGATTATGCAATGAGGCGGCAGATACGGGAAAACACATTTTATGCGAAGTCAGGCAGCATCGAGCTGCAGACAAAGAAAGTTCGGGGGCATGACAGTAAATTTTGCGTACACACCCGGGAACAACACCCGAAAAGAGTCAACAGGTTTATGAAAAAACTGAGACTGTTTTAAACGACAAGAAAGGGCATGCTACAAAAGATCTCTGAGGTCGACGTGGTTGGGGATGATAATCCTAGATAATAATAATACTAATAATAACCTTAGGAAATAGAATATTAGGAAATAAATTAAGTGAATGAAAGGCAAGATGCAGTTCAGCCAGAAAAGTTAAACTAGCTAACGTAGATATTACTGTACTTTAAAACAAAATGCATTAACCGGGCCCTTTCCCAGCGCTGACTCCGGCCATTCTGATAACTCTGTACAGACCTTGGAGCGATAAAGAATTTATTCCGAAGCCGATTTATTCATCGATGTATCATATTTTTTCTTATTAATGTTTGTTATTGTAATAATATATTTGTGCGCCACTGAGTCTTCATACTATCTATATAACAATAACTCTCAAGTGGTTGTTTGTTGTATGCATGCGTGGGCATAATGGCGCATCATGGCGGATATGTGACTTCATGTTATGCCTTTCCGGATTTCAATTAACCATTTTGAAATATTAATTTTCGATTATGGAGTATTCATATGGCATGAAGCGTTACAACTATTAATAATTACATTGATGAGCTTCGATTAAATCATCAAATATAAAGTGTAGCGATAGATATATTCTCAGATCTCTAAAGTATTAAAGTAATTAAAATCTATAGCAGTTGTATTAACAAATTAAAAGTTTTTCTACAAATAATGAGATTTTGGTATCAAATTTGATAAATTGGTTATCTGCAAAAACAATATTAATAGTCATGTTTGGAGGTACTGTTTCAGTTATTGATCTCTCAGCAGCAAATTAAAATTTATTATCCTGGTTTAGATTGAGATTGTTTGGCATAAAAATATAACAACAAAAATAATATTAACTGAATGAATCAACTCTCCTA
Organism: Adranes taylori; assembly: GCA_009867245.2. NCBI lineage: Eukaryota > Metazoa > Arthropoda > Insecta > Coleoptera > Staphylinidae > Adranes > Adranes taylori. The sequence continues at coordinate 5,287 of WYDF02039137.1, read as the reverse complement.
TTTTTGATTTACATATTATTGATTTACCTACTTTTTTTGAAAGTATATAATTTTTTGAATTATCGAACTATAGAGGGACATTCAAATTAATTACTTTGCCTTTCAAATTAATTAATGAAACAGCCGTACTGCCTCATTCCGTCCTTATCGTTTTCTGTTATAGAATTCATTATTTGCCGTCAACATGGCGGTAACTAAATGTAAAATTAAAAGCTTTCACTAAAAGCATCATTACATTCAAATGCAATTTTTAATATTTATATATTTACGAAGCGAGCTGCAATCAAGATATTCGCGGGCCGGCCACGTCCTACGTACCGACGGCTACCCATCTCTACTTTAAATCGTAATTAAGGTAAATAACACAAAAGTTTAAAAAAATGCTACACGGTCTACATCTTAAACTGCACCGTTTATGTTTTATCTAAAAACCATGAAACCTTCTGAATCCAATTCAAAATGCTTCATCATCTCACCAGATGATCTTAACCACAACACAGACTGCAATTGCGTTAAATTCTATCCGCGGAAATATCTGGAGAACATGAAAACCATTTGGTTTAGTATAAATCTACATTATACTTAAATTACGATGTAAATACTCAAATTTTAAAGTACTGGATTGACAAAAATTATTTTTATGAGACTTCATTTTAACAAATCTCCATATAGAATTTTCGGAAAAAGTGAAAGTCTGGGCAAGGATATTAGGAAATCACATTGCTATTGAAGCATTCATGTCAAAAATTCTAGAGAAACATTCTGATGAATTTCGAAATCAAGAAATAACTTTCCTACATGATCACGCTTTCTTGTATGATACATATTGTAGCACAGTAAAAGTTTCTCTCAATGATACTCCGATAGATGGATAGAGTGTCGGGCTATAGTAACCTACTCGTCTCAGTTTCCACTGCCCATAGATCCCTTTTTATGATGGTACTTATAATCTAAGGTGTACGCTACGCAACCGATAATATAAAAGTTTTGAAGCAAAGGATCACTAAAAGATGTATGTTAATTTCCGCAGAAACCCGTGAGCGAGCGAGGAAGAGTTTTTTACAAAATGTTATACTGTCAACAACTGAGAGATACGCATTTCCTGAAGACTGATTATTAAATTCTGTAGATACTAGTTTTTTCCTTCGAAATTTCGGTAGTATTACATTAACTTTATATTATACTGCATTTCCCGCAAATATAGATGTATAGAACTGACACAAACAAATGACTCACAAAACAAATGACTCACCAACGTGAAATGAACAATGGAATATTATCCCAATTTTTTACCCTGACGACACAACACATACCTCTGGAAAGGTATTATTTGATACGTATAGATAATCCGTCTAACCAATCTGAAGTCAAATGATCTTAACAATTATTGCAAATAAATCAACAAACGTATATAAAACTAGTAATTATTACTATTATGCAAAAAGTGCATAAAATGTTAATCGTTACATTTGAATTAAACAAAGATATTACACTTCGTAAATGTGTGGACAAATAAATTGTATAGCATTCAAACTATAACAGCCATGCGTAGGTGCTGTACTACATATGTGTGTTTGTGTGTGGCTGTGTACATAGAAAGACAATTTACAGTTACTTGGACTAAAATGCGTTTAATTCACATATGCGCATTCTTGTATCAAAGAATGATACGTATGCATATTTTATTTATTTACACTTCCATAAATTGAAAACGATGCAAAAAATATATAAAAGATGCATTAATGTGTGCGTTGAAATAAAATGAAATATGGCATAAAATGCTACTTGCTACACGCGCCCGCTGTTCCTGTGTTTTGAAAATACGCAAAATGCAATAGCTATAATAGTCATCATCTTCAGTCATTGTCCACAATCGCAATAATTTCTGTTATATATATTATATCGAAAAAAAATCTGTCAGACCAAATGATATGCTTTATTGTGACTCCTATTACATATTCATTAATGAATCCTTCTGGAAAAGTTGAAACTAGTAAAGTTATTCTAAATTATCATCCAATATCACTTCCTTTCGTTTTTTCTGAAGTCTTGAGTGTAAGCTTATCAGACTAATTAGTCTTTAAAGAAATTTCATTTATACCCTGAAACACAGCGTAACTTTTACTGTGGTCAATCTACTTTCTCGGCAACTTTTGAGATAATTAAAGATACTCTCAAATTCAGTGAAGAAACATTCTATACAATAATTTTCTGAAGCATTTGATCTTACTCTTCGGAAAACTTAATACCTTCGCATTAATGGGGATGCAGTTCAATGGCCAATGTCATTATTAAGTAACAGATTTCTCCAAATTAAGAACAATAATAATCAAAAATCCTATAGTTCTCAATTCTATTTCTATATACTGCAATGGCCTCAACTATGTGCAAAAAGTAAATACAAATCTAAAAGTGTCAATTCATTTATGATTCCACCACCTTAATTACATATGCCAGAGAACAAAAAGAGTTTTGTTGAATAAGAAGCCAAAACGATGTCATGCCCCTAAGCATTGAACATCAAAGAATTTTTCTATGAGAAACACTGTGTCATACTCAAATCTGCTGTATTTCTATCTTCTTTTACACCCTCTTCATATCCACTGCTCGATGTAGGTCTCCCCTAACCTTCTCTATCTTTCTCGGCCCTTTACATTTCTACCACGTCGTTTCTGCTGCGTTCTTGTTGTTTGTGGTGGTCCATGTTTGTGGTGGTCTTCCCATTGTCTGATAGTTCTCGTCCAACAGAATCTGTCACTCTGCCTATGTTTTGTCCAGTTTAATTTTAGTGAAGCTATGCGTTCTATGATTCTGACGATTTTTACTTGATGCCAAATCCACTCATTTCTCTCTTTGTCCCTCAGTGTGATTTCCAGCACAATTCGTTCAATAGATCGGTATGCTACGCGTTAATTTATTTAGTGATGCATTTGAAGTGATAGTTTCCACTCCATATGTGAGCACTGATAGTACACAAGAATCAAACATTTCGTTTGAAGTGCTTACAGCTTGAAACGGCTCTTGAAGTCTTTGCTCATACGACTCTTGAAAATGTACATGAGTTCTCCGAAATCTGTACAGCCAAGCTATATTCTTCATTTTACTACCGCTGTTTAATTGTCCAATCCCAAATTGATTGCATGACCTAGATACATGTAACCCTCAGCGACCCCAATGACGTTGTTTCCAATTTTAATGATTACGAGTTTTTTCCATGTCTGAGTTTTTTCCGCTTCCGATATTCATCTTTAATAATTTTTACTCTGCTTTCAATGAGGTCGTTTCATTGCTGAGTTTTGATTCCTCGCCTCAAATTGATTTGCATTTGGTCTCCAAAAACTATTTTATAGAATCGACAGTACTGGAGTTCAAATTGTCTATGGTACATTTTCGAATATCGATACAACTTAAATCTCCATTTAGATTTTCGATGAACTCAGCCTTTTGTTCTTTTAGTCGATCTAAGTTTAAATGTATTTCCTTTACCAGCGTTGACCATTGAACTTTTGTATTCAGAATAACTTTCACATATACCATTCTGGGATCACTTCCAGTTGTAAAGTGATTCACAATTACAAAATTTTTTGACCAACAAACTTGTGATTTGCGATTATAAAATCAATTGCATTTTCAATGACTCCATCAGCACTAGCCCAATTCAATTTTAGATGTGATTATCCAGTAAAGAAAGATATTTGTTATATAGTTATGTTGCTGAAGTCTCCAACTTTGCATTAAAGCCTCCAACTATGAATTGGTAATGTGCTTGATTTATTCCATGACTTTAGAACTAATTGTCTATAAAATGCTTCGATTGCATCATTAAGGGTAGAGGTGGATGAAGCTTTTATAATGTTAACACTGTACCTTTCGTTCAACTTTAAGCAAATATAAATCACTCTAACGGGTATGTTTTTCCATTTTTTAGTTTATCTTAATATAGAGTAGGTTAGGTTACTTACAGTATTTTGATTATATTTTTAAACATATTTCAAAAATGTCAAACTTCTATTTTACTTTTATGGCTTTTATGACAATAATGGTTTAATGTTTTGAGCCTTATGAATCGATTTTAGGCTTTAGGTATGTTAGGCCTCAGCTAATTTGATATTAAAAATTAAAGTATTACCCAGTAGCGGATCTATATGACGCCTAATTGGGTTCAAGTCCAAGGCTTCCTTGTTTCAAGGGCCTCTAAATGAAACAAATTACTTTTAAAACCATTAGTAATAAACATGTAATTATTATTTTTTTTTACATCTTTATCATTATTTTTCAAGGGAGGTCCAAATAATTTCTAGCCCCGGGCTTCTAGTCCAAAAAGCTTGGTGCGTCTCTGTATTTACCCTACATGAAGGAGCTTTAAATCTTAGCATTTATAATTCATGGATAAAAATATCCCGTACTTCAAATTACTCTTGGCTATTGCATTTTATTAAAAAAGTTTTATTTAAAAATTACCTGAAATCAGCAATATTTTTCAATGAATCTTATAACAATCATTTAATTATCTTCCAAATTTATTACGCTATATTTCAAATTTCGTCCAACAGTCCGTTACTCCATCTTCCATATACTGGAAGTTAAAAATACGTAAAGCAAAAGTGGATGGATATAAAGCAAAACTTGATCTATTTAGAATTAACCATTTCGGCTTAAAATGTCTATTCATCCTCGTCTCTAAGATGGTATAAAATCTATAACACGGCTTATATAAAAACTAAGTGGAATATACAAATATAGGCGTTAAACTTGTCATAAATCATAGATGGGAAAAATTGACAGAAGCATTAAAACAACATTCAGAGAACATTGCTAGGAGTATCTAATAAGAAGACCAAATATTTCCCTACGTCGATCACTTACTAAAATTTGCAGCCTAACTCTAAGGGTGTAATGGGCTGAAGCCCTTTTACGTTGTCTATATTATTATTATTAATCTTATTATTTAAATTAATTAATAATATAATGATTCACTAAATACATTATTATAATTCACTAACTTTATTAATTCTGATGCTTTAGTACGTGGGAAAATGATTATGTAAAACGAAAACATAATAAAAAAATATATATTTTTTACTGTATTATATTAATCATTGTATACCATTGCTCATATTCCTGCCTAAACATTTTGCTTTAAGTATCTCTATCTCTCTTTTCAATATATGTGCTCCCATTCTTGTTCTACAATACCTTACTTTTATATCAAACTAGCGGACCCGGCAAACGTTGTTTTGCCCCCCATCTGGGCACCATATTTGCCAACGGCGTGAACAGGACCGCT
>WYDF02039126.1:0-12514 GCA_009867245.2 Adranes taylori | reverse complement strand
GTGATAATGAATGCTATCAGCAATGCCAGAAATACGCATCTACACTTACCCTCAATTTTTTAAGCCAATTTGAACTTCCTAAATGTCAACATGTCGTTCTCGATATAAATAATTTACTTAACAAATAGTTATAATTCTTAAAATTAGCACCATCTATATATTCTTAACCAAATGTTGATATTGCAAACATAAGTCTTTATAAAGTAAATGATAAGTGGACTTTAACTTTAAGGATCACTTTAAGGATCACTTATCCACTTTTAAGTGGATAAGTGATCCTTCATTGATGCTGTAGATGATCTTTAATTGTTGGCTGCATTTAATAATGTTATGCATATGCAAGCTTCAGCAAATATAAATCTTTTTATATCTATTCTTACTTAATTAAAATTAAAATAATGAAGTATTAAATGAGTACAAACTTTGCTTACAATGTGTCCCGTTTTACTCCTATTGTTTCAGGCAAACGTTGCTGGCAACATCGCGGCATGATGAGAAAACATCGTCTTCCGGACATTCCACATCGGCAGCATCATCACATCCACTCCCTGCCCGAATGTCAGCTGATAGTAGTACAGTTTCAAAAACAGATGATTCTGAATTAGATGTAGTCGGTACGGCTGATAGTCCGCGACCGTCAAGTTTACAATCTTCAACACCGATCGGTCTAAATCATTCAGGTAAAATTTTGCTCAAATAATTATTAATTTTTCGAATATCTGTCTTAAAATCCGTCATAAATTTTATAAATAATAAAAAAAACGTTAGGAAAGACTTTTATCCACTAGCAATCTAATAATAATAATTAATTTATTATTTACCTTTGATGTTTGTTGCAGGCCTTCATGACGATGACCTTCGTCGTCGTTTACACGACGATTCAGGCTCAGAATCGAGTTGTTCGGAATCACCTGGAAGTACGGCATTTAGGCCTCGTAGACCTTCATCTCCATCGGGAGCTAAAAGCGACCTCCGTCCAGGTCCATCATCTTCAAATCCTTCGAGTGGCGAATATCCTTCACCAAATATAAGCGTCGGACCGCCTATACATCCGCCGCCACACTTATTGCCATACCTCTATCCACACGGAATGTATCCGGGGGCAATTGGACCACCATTTGGTCCACCCCTGAATTTGTTAGCGGGTGCACATTCACCGGCAATGAATCCTAGTTTACTGTTTAACGCTCAACTAGCGCTAGCTGCTCAACATCCAGCTTTATTCTCGCACTATAATGCTCTAACGCATCATCCACCACCGCACCACTTATCGCCGACGTCTGCGCTGCACAATCACCTTAAAGGTAGTCATAGGTTTACTCCATATAGCCTTCCAAATAGTTCGCCAATAGCAAGTGCTTTCGAAACAGTCACTCCATCATCACAAACGCGGAGTTTAAGCAATTCACCGAGTTCGGGTGTCCATAAATCTCATGGACTGACTCGAGGTGGATCTTTGTCACCACCAATTAGATCTCCGGCAGCATCGCCTAAACCTGAAACCGCTTCTAGTCCAAGCGATTTAAAAAGTATAGAAAAAATGGTTAATGGTTTGGACGTTAAACAATTAACAGATGATAAGGAGAAATAGTAATTATTAAATATTTGTATTTTAATCTAATATGGAAATGTCATGCAATAAAGATTGAAGTTATTTCAGTAATTTTAATTTGAAGCAGATAAAATAACAGTGTCCTGCTATCTTTTTTGCAATAGAATTTACAGTTTGCGGCAATGCGCTCTGCGACAAAATATACACTTTTCTAAAATCACAAAAAGTTTGATTCCATGCGGTTAATATGGGAATGGCATTAAATGCTTATTAATTAACATACAAATAAAGAAAAATGTTGTCACGTTACTTTAGGGGGAGGGTTGTTCTCCCACGTGAAATGGGTGAGAGGGGACTTTTGTATGGGTTAGCGAAGCTATCCCCTGCTCACAATTACAGATACCCGAACTGATTTGTTATTTTATAAGATAGCACTTTAGTTTAACTATTTCTAGCAAAGTTATTAATTGAATAATTGATTAATGCGATAAGATCTATTCCAAACCCCACAGCTAGCCTACTTAATTTAGGATAAAACAATAGGCCGGACCATCGCTAAGTTGGACGTGCCGTTGAGATTTAATTGTGTTTTTCGTGCCTGAGTAATTACTGGTAACGTCAATCCGTAACGATGGTCATAAGCCTTAATAATTCAGGTAGCAGAAATAAAACAGTTATTAAACTTAATTAAATCGTATTGGTCGTTAAAAATGTTTACATGCAATCCAGTGACATGCTCATTCATTCCGATATGTAAAATAAAGTAATCAACGCTTTGCAATTAATAAAATCACTTGTATAAAAGTATCTGTATGATTTGTTCAGTTACATCAAAGAAATGTTAAACTAGGTACTTACAAATGTTGCCGCTGTACACAAACTATTTATTTATTATTTTAGAGTAACGCACCATCATCGTAATTATTTATTTGTATTTCTTTTGCCTTTACCTTGATCAATAAACTTGTTACTAATTACATTCGACTTTACTTTATTCATCAAAATTATACTCATGTTAATTTATCTAATTATTCCCAAAGATATTAATGCTAAGTATCGCGTTACATTAGACAAATGCATAATAATATACTTAATAAATTTACGATCGACTTTTATTAGATATGACTTTATTTTTTATTTAATTATTATTCTAATATTATTTTATTCCGGATTGTTATTTCGCTACTTAGTTAGACATTATAATGTTTGACAGACGCCCAAAATTACTCTCTCTTACTGCTGTGGGTGAACCGCTTTCATACATCCCAGATTCCCTTCCTCATATCGATATGTAAACCTTATGTCAAGATTAATTTGTATCCCATTAGCGCATTATAGAATATTTTCTATAACACCTGTGTGACATCGGTTAATGGACTTTGTTCCCATGTATAGGTTCTATGTACAATTGATTTGTTTAAGAGGATAGTCAATAACTTAGCATAGTAATTAATTTTCATAGGGTATAATCAATAACTAATATCTATCTTCCTACTTTGATCATAAAATAGATCTATAGTAAGTTCCCCGATGACTATCCACTTATCTAAAATCATATTTACAATGCTAAACCTTTTATGGCGCCTAATTATTTTAACGTATTCACCTGATTTCTGAGTACTTAATGCCCGCGTTACAATAAACAATAATTCATTCTAGTTCATATAGACGGATCTTCCAATTCACATAAGTCGTCAAAAAAATAATCTTTGCATATGAATTATTTTGCAAGAACTATATTTTCTTGTGGTTGCCATATTTTTAGATCTTCCACACGTACCTCCATTCTCACACAAACTTCCACACAAACCTCCACACAAACCTCCATTTTTTCAGTAATCTTCGTTGGTAGTTCTAGTGCTTTATATGTTTTTGAAGGTAACATTTTTAGATAGCTTCTATTTGATCGAATCAACGGTTTTTTGGTTGACAATTACATCGACCTCTTCGTCTTCCATGTGAAACAAATCACCATCATGTACAGATATTAAAAGTAAAACAGCTTTATTCGATTTTAGAAAATATGACACCAATACCATATTGAACTGATACCCAAATAATCTAGAACCTAGCTGTGTGGTGCTATTTTTATCTTGTTTGTGAGAAAAGAACCAATCTATGTTATTTGATCTTCAGGTAAAGGTTCCACAAGATCCACACATGGTATACCAATTATTTATTTTGGAGCCTTTTATATGTTTCAGAGTCTGTGGATAATATGGAAAGATTTATTAGAGCAGTTAAATAGAATAGGTGACTGCTTTTCACAAAATAGCTGTAATTCAATGAAAGAGGTGTAGAAAACAGAAAACATTTGCATTATTAATAGGATATTGTTTCTTCCAATTCTGAGCAGGTTTTGCAGCCATGTATTGCATAATAATTATCTTTTGTAATTAGCATCCAACAAAGTTAAGAAAAACTGGCCAGAGCCCAGATTTTTCCAATATTTCGCTATGGACCAGAAAGGTGAACAATCATGGAAAGTTACAGAAATTATATAGACGTAATTGAAACGTGATACTGAATGAGGAGGTGGAGACTCCCATGGACAGCAAAACAAAGAAATGCTCAATCCAGCCTGAACTACGGAACAGCAAACGGGTATCAGGTATTCTTTATCAAAGCATCCTGTACAATTTTGGGAGCATTACGCGACATGAGATGCGACTGGAGAGTCTCCTTGTCGAAGGCATCGATTGACTGCATCCGGGGGTTTGCATGGTCAACAAGACCCTGCAGGTGGCCAGAGGTCGTCAGCCACGGTGAGGTGCAGTCATCAGAGTCCTGAATCAAAGTGATAAAACGTCTCTTTCAAGAGGCAGCTACTAAGGAGGATGAAAGTTAAAAGAAATTCTCTTGCAGCGAAATTGTTCATTTCTAAACATTCATCTCTAATTATGTGATCATCGAAACGATTAGGCTTCAAAAAGAAGAAGAATTTATTCGAGCACAAATGGTCCTAGACATCAACAACGTTTGGACACACGAAACCGTGCGTACCATTCTTGTTGATAATTTGGTCATGAAGCATATAGCCGCTCAGCTTGTTCTGAAAGAGCTTAATTATCTGCGAAAAAATATTACAAAAACTTCCTAGAAACATGCTCCATCAATCTACATCCGATTTTACAATTATCAATAGCACTATTACAGGAGACAGGATATAGGTTCACGAGTTGCATATGCAAATTAATCACCAAAGTCAATGGTGAGGAATGGAATCGAGAAGGTGGTGAATGGAGAGGGAAAAACCAAATATTAAAAATAATATTTTCAGAAGTGCTCAAAGAACATAATTACGCTGCCTATTTTTGTGGCTACTGTGGATCCAGAGGATCAAATAGTCAACAACGAGTTACTACTTGTCGGTAATCAGGAGTTTACGTGAACATATTTGTCGTAAAAGAGCCGAATTGTGTATGCGCAATTCATGGCAAAATGCATGGATATGCTCCAATCGCCTTAAATGGGGATATGCTTAAAAGGGGCATATTTTGCATGGTCCAAGGTAATCGCCATCAAGATGGATCAACTGTATTTGGAAGCGCATTGACCAACCAATGCATATGTTCAAGCATGTGACAAGATGGCGAGGTGACGAGACTCGATTGTCAGAGTTCTGAATCAAGGTGACTCAACGTATTTTTCCAGAGGCAAGAGGAGGAAAATTAAAAGAGATTGTCCCGCCGCCAACTTGTTCGTTTTTAAACATCCATTTTCAGTTATGTGATGATCGAAACGATTAGGCTTCAACGAGAAGTAGAACCTATTCAAACACTGATTACATTATGGTACCAGCTAAGGTCTACATTTTACGAACATTCTACACCACGCCAATAAAGAACGCCTTGTAGTGCCATAATTTTTGTTTTAGTTGTACATTTTATAATGTCTTTAATGTAATGTATTGAAGAAATGCATTTATTTCTTTTGTAACTCCAACAGCGGCTATTTTCGGACCTGGAAATGATTTCATAATATTTCTGTCTGGCATGTAACTTTTTCTAACAACTTCCTTAACGAGATAATATTTTTCATGTTTTCCTATGTAAAGTTCCACATCCCATTCCATGATGTCATGGGTATCATCATCAACAATTTACTGTCGTGACTACTAGAGGTTACTTGTTGATCTTTACCATTAGGTGGTATCGTTATCAAAACTTTTATAAATGGTTTCTTCTTGTTCATCTGTTTTTCCATCCGGTCGTCACAAAAACTCTCATAAGTAATTCTTTTCTGGGAAATTTAGGCCTGTAATCTGCAATTTAAATTTTAGCGTGAATACTACGACTGATAATATGTTACTCCATTCAACACTCAAGAATGAATAAGTCAACTGAGACAGTGGCCAAAGTCAACAAGGACTAAATGGAAGGCCTGAAGAATACAAACCGTGGAGGCCACATAAACAAGCCTGAATCGGCGCTTGGTGGACAAACTCTGATAGCGCGTTTAACGAGGGGTTAACTAATTTTGTGCTGACACCTAAGTGCATTGCTTGATATCTAAATGATTTGAGTGTCTATCACTTGAGTGGCTATCATAAGTGTCGATCATAAGTTGTTTATTTGGCTATTATATGATTGAATTGATGCCCCGTATTTTGTATGGGTTCTAATGTTCACTGCTTGATATGTGAATTGACATACTTACATATCGTGCCGAATTTTTCATGTCATCTTCAATTTTTTTACATTGAAACGATGCTGTTGTCCTGTGAACTATTCCCTATCATTTTTGTTTACGTAGCTAGTAAATTTGGACTAACTTTAGCATTAAGCGTTAATTAGACCAAATCCAATATTAACTTCTTCATTTTCTTAAATCAATAGATTCTCTAAAGTTCTCAACATGATTCTCTGCGAGACGTCTCCAATTAGAGATATGGGTTACAGTTAGAAATAGGATGCTTATTAAACGCAAGAGAGCATTTTGCCGCTACATGATTTTTAAGAATTTTAAAGCTTTAATACTAATCAAAAGTTGCAAAAAGTGTAAGAGATTTAAATAGAAAGACCTATATGAGGCCACTGCAATCTTTCAAGCCAAAGGGATATTTGTAATATTTTTTTAATTATTTGTATGGCAGATTAAGGTTCCATAATATATTAGCAATCATTAGGTCAATTATGCTCACAGTTAACATGTTCTGTACTTTAAAATATCAGTCTTTACTGTGTGACAATTCAATAAACAAAATGGGCTGTTTCTTTATGATTATAATTAATAGATGTTAATAGTTTATTGAATTTATAATTTTCAACTGTGTGATGTTTTTAAAGAGGATTTTCTTTGTTGCTCCGTACTCCTATAATTATTAATGCTATGATTTCTGTTTAAATGTTTTAAATTGCTTATTTAAATGGTGAGTACTTTAAAATTTGATCTAAATCTCTTAGTTTGTTTATCATAACAATTTTTATTTATGCATTATCTTCAAGATATCTGTCTTGAAATCTTGAAATGTTTATAAATAATTATGTATCTGAAACAAATATTCTAATATGTTGTAAAAATGTAATTAATTATACGCTGAAGTAGCTACGAACAGAAACGTCAGCCGATCAAATTTGACTCATTGAAAGAAGTTTTAAATAACTTAAGGTGTGTTTCAAGTAACTACTAGCATGAGGATGTGTGTCTAAATTTGTAAATATTGAACCAAAACTTATATTCAAATTAATGATATTTTGTTAAAATAAATACGCCGAATTTCCCAAAAATTATTCAGAAATTTTACAAGTTCAAAACTTACAGAACTTAAAACTCGAACATATGAACAATGAAGAACGTAGAGAAATAGAAAACATATGCTTAGAATATAACATATATTTTACTGCCCAGATATTCCTTTAACCTTTACTAATCAAGTCAAACATTCAATTTGGTTATTCAATCCAAACCCTTTCTATAAAAAATCCTTCCGTTGACCTCAAGCTCAAAGGGAGGAAGCAAAAAGTCAAGCCAATGATCTTCTAAATCAAACTGTGATACAAATTCCTAATTGTTTGAATGAGTAGGCACCTAATTGAATTATCTAACCGTTGATTGTTAGAAACTGCATTTATAATTTAAATAAAATCAAATAAAATACTATAGGCATACAGCTATACAAGTAATATTCAAACAAACGGATTTTAAATTGTTTAAATAAGTTGCGGTGGCTGTATTTTGTAGAACGTTGGTTTAGCAGATCAATGTAGTACTACCGTATGCTTGTAGGGGGTATTGAAAACGGCTCCACCGATGCCAGAAATGCATCTACAAAGTACCCGAGTTTTTAAGCAATTTTGAAATCCCTAAACATCGAATGCAATTTCGTAATAATTAACACACTTAATATTAAAATATGATACGTTCATGACGCTCACCATGATCATGCGTTGTCGTAGTGGTACGCAAGAAATTGGATCAAAGCGTGGTTCCCAAATTCCGCTTTTGCATTGATTTCTGTTTATTAAATAGTCTAGACCATTGACAATAAGCACCCATTTCCTAACATGAGCTCAGTGCTAGACAATTAGGCCGTTCTCAATACTATACTTAACTTGATATTGCCTCAGGTTGTTTCCAAATAGATGTGTCACTTGAAGACATGGAAGAAATAGCCTTCGCCATACAATATGATCATTTTGAATAGTGCTTAATTTATTTTCTACATTTTATTTGTTGTAAAACAAATTATAATGTTCAAATGAACTACAATACTACATCTGATTCTTTTACAAGAATTTTATTTTTAGCAGTACTTTTGCCATACTTGCCTTAACACTGACTTAGATGTATATATATATTGAAGGAAATAATATTTAATTGCTTCAATAAAAAGGATTGAAATCACGTAAGTATCATTACCCTTGGATTGAGAGGACGTGATTCAATTCTCGACTGCTATTTGGCTAATTACTCTTTGTACTGGGACGCTTACTGCTAAGATATTTACAAGATTAATTTGTGAAAAATAGTATATTTGTGAATTGTAAGTGCATTCAATTTCTATTCAATTGGCTCCACATATTTCGTAAATTTCGACACATTTAGAAGGTTCAAATGAACTAATGTGGCAGTTCCTATTTTCCATAATGTATTCCCAATAGGTTCTACGGTGAACGTACAGAAACAGAGAACCTTTGTTTACAATATAAAAATATATTTTATTGCCCAGATATTCCTTTAACCTTGACTAATCAAATAAAACATTCAATTAGATTACTCAAATCAAACCCTATCTATCAAAGATCCTATCGTTGACCTCAAGATCAAATGGAGGAAGTAAACACTGAAGTTAATGAACTTCTAAATCAAAATATTATTCTAATTCCTAATTGTTTGGATGAATAGCCACCTAATTGACTTATCTCACCGTTGATTGTTAGAAACTGCATTTATAATTTAAATAAGATCTAGTAAAGTACTAGAGGCATACAGCTATACAAGTAATATTCAAACAAACGGATTTCAGATTGTTTAAATAAGTCGCGGTGGCTGCGTGGTGTAAAACGTTGGTTTAGCAGACCAATGTAGTGATACCGTATGCTTATAGGGGGTATTGAAAATGGCTCCTTTTCTTTTTGGCGAATTACTCTTTGTATTGGGATGCTTATTCACAAGACTACTATGCCAAACATATTTATTTAAGAATTGTAAGTGCATTCAATTTCTCTTCATTTGGCTCCACCTATTTCGAGTTTGGCTCACAACGCAACCTTGGTTCAAACGACATTTTGAATGTTCAATTGAACTAATTTAGCAGTCGTATTTTTCTAAAATATATTCCCAATTGGAACTACGATGAACGTTCGCAAATAGAAAACCTTTGTTTAGAATAAAAAGACATATCTTATTGCCCAGATATTCCTTTCACTTATACTAATCAAGTCAAACATTCAATCAGGTTATTCAATACAAACCCAATTTATAAAAAATGCTAGCGTTGATTTGAAGCTCAAAGGTAAGATGCAAAAACTCAAGTCAGTGACGACATGATTCATCTTCTAAATCAAAATATTATACTTTCATTATGTTCAACATGTTCGTGCTCAGTCATAGTGCTTGCTATCCAAGAAATTGGATCAGAGTGGGGTTCCCAAATTCCGCTTTTGTATTGATTTCTGTTTATTAAGCAGTCCAGACCATTGACGATAAACACTCGATTCCTGACATGAGCTTGTGTCGTTTTCAATACTATACTAAACTTGATTTTGCCTCAGGTTATTTCCAAATAGATGTGTCACCTAAAAACATGGAAGAAACAGCCTTCCGCACACGATATGGTCATGCTGAGTAGTGCTTAATTTGTTTTTTGCATTTAGTTTGTTGCAAAACAAATTGTAATGTTTAATTTGTGTTCTGGTGTAAGATTGCAGCACTACATCTGATTCTTTTACTACAATTTTATTTTTAGCAGTACTTTTGCCGTTCTTGCCTTAAGACTGATATGCATATTTATCGAGTGAAATAATATTTAATTACTTCAAGAAAAAGGAATAAATCGACGTTATTCTCGTCACCCTCGGATTGAGACGACATGATTCAATTTTCGACTGCTATTTGTTTAATTACTTTTTGTATTGTGACGCTTGTTTTTAAGATATTTACAAGACTACTTTACCAAAAATGCTATATTTATGAATTGTTAGTGCATTCAATTCCTCTTCGAATTTCGGCTCCTCTTCGGCTCCACGGCTCCTCTTCAATTTCTCTTCGGCTCCACGAATTTCGAGGCGTCTGTTTGGTTCTCAACACAACCGTAGTTCAAACGATATTTGGAATGTTCAAATGAACTACTGTGGTTGTTGTATTTTTCTATAATGTATTCCCATTTGTACGATGAACGTGCAGAAAGAGAAAACCTTTGTTCAGAATCTAAAGACGTATTGCTGAGATATTCCCTAAACCTTAATTAATCAAGTCAGATATTGAGTCAGGTTATCCAATTAAAACCCTATCTATAAAGAATTCTATCGTTGACATCAAGCTCAAGGGCAAAAAGTATAAACTCAAGTCAATGATCTTTTAAATCTAAATATTATACGTTCATCACGTTCATCATGATTATGACGTCATAGTGGTACCCAAGGAATTGGATCAGAGCGGGGCTCCCAAATTTTGCTCTGGCATTAATTTCTGTTTATTAAATAGTCCAGACCATTGCCGATAAGCTCAATTCCTAACATGAGCTCAATGCTAGATAATTAGGCCATTCTTAATACTACAATGAACTTGATTTTGCCTCAGGTTATACCCAAATAGATGTGTCACCTGAAGACATGGAAAAGCAGCCTTCAGCACAAAGTCTGCTCGTTTTGAATAGTACTTAATTTGACTAATGTCGTCTACTGCGTATAGTTTGTTGCAAAAGATATAATGTTTAATTCGTGTTCTGCTGTAATATGGCAGCACTACGTCTGGTTTGTTTACATGAATTTTATTAATTTGTAGAAAAACCTTGAATTTTATAAATTTGAATTTTATCAATCTGTTTGTTAATTTGTAAGTATGTTTTCTGCTGTAAGATGGCAGCACTACGTCTGATCCTTTTACTTGAATATAATTTTGTAAGAGTCAACTTTCTTCGAACTGGCCCTAGCACCGATTAAAATATATATTTATCGAATGAAGTAATATTTATTTGTATCGCTAATTACTCTTTGTATATATTTGCTAATTACTTTTTGTATCGGGACGCTTGTTGTTAAGATATTTACAAGACTACTTTGTCAAAGATACTATATTCATGAATTGTAAGTGCAATCAATTTCTTTTCAGTTAGTCCCACATATTTTGCGAATTTAGAGGCATTTCTTTCATTCGCAGCACAATCGTAGTGCAAACGACATTTTGAAGGTTCAAATGAACTAATTTTCCAGTTATACTTTTCTATCATGTATTCGCAATAGGTTCTACGATGAACGTACTGAAATGTTTTAATTTCATCAAATTATCCAAATAGTTAATAAGTTAACAGAAAATAAAACAAAGAGATAATATGGAAACAAATTGAAACTTCTGATCAAATAGTAATTAAATGTCAGTCTGTTTTGCTAGGCGGATATTTCTTATGGAACTTTTGAGCTGTAGTAACTTAAACTTGGACATATGATCAACGAAGAACTTACAGAAATAGAATACCTTTGCTTGAAATTTGAAGACATTTTCTATGCCCAGGTATACCTTTAACTTTTACTAATCAAGTCAAACATTCAATTAGGTTATCTATTTCAAAACCTGTCTACAAAAAATCAGACCGTTTACATCAAGCTCAAAGGGAAAGAGTAAAAACACAAGTCAATGTTCTCCAAAATCAAAATATTATACTTTCATCATGTTCAACATAGTCTTGTCCAGTCATAGTGATACCAAAAAATTGGATCAGAGCGGGATTCCCAAATTCCGCCTTTGCATTGATTTCCGTTTATTCGACAGTCGGACTATCGAAGATAAGTACTTAATTCCCGCTGTGAGCTCAATGCTAGAAAAATTTGAGTGTTCTCAATACTATACCACTATCGATCTTGCCCCAGGTTAGCACCAAAGAGAAATTTCACCTGAAGATATGGAAAAGCAACCACACAATACGGTAATTTTGAATAGTGCTTAATTTGTTTTCTGCATTTAGTTTATTGTAAAGCAAATTATAATGTGTAATTTGTGTTCTGCTGTAAGATGGCAGCATTACGTCTGGTATTTTTACGTCTGGTATATGTATTATCTTTGTTACGTGCTCCATTATAAATATTTTATATATGTGAAAATCGTCGTAAGCACTATTATATATCACTTACCCATTATCGAACTGACTGTTGTTATGGTCGAGATGTGTCGTTCTCTGTGCGTGTCTGTCTTCTGTCTAAAGTTATATATGCGGCGCTCTCACATATACTATTTCTTTGTGATGTTGACGTTCATTGTTTCCATATAAGATCTTGAGTGGTGTTAGTAGACTGTTAAATTTGC
>WYDF02039115.1:0-12516 GCA_009867245.2 Adranes taylori | reverse complement strand
CGACCTTGTTATTCTCCTTTCTACGTCAGCGCTTACCGCACCTGTTACGGTGACGCATGTTATTGTGTCTACATATGTTGTTGGTGGTGGTCGTACACTCGGTCGTTGAGTGGATACTGATGGTGGTCGTACTATAGATGCATTTTTGTCTGGTTTGTTGTTGCTGTGAATTATTTGTTGTTTATACACCTGTAGACAGAGCAAAGAGCGAGATGTGGGATAGGAAATGTACGGAAATCAGTACCTATCTAGGTGGATAAAAGTACTCAGAATCATGAAAGTTCATAAAAAAAGCTGAAGTCAGGTGCAAAGTGAATAAGGCCAATATCCAAATAATACCAGCAAAGAAATGGATCTATTACTATGGAAAGTTATTAACTAAACATAGAGATGAGTACTTGATTAACAGTCCAATTTATGTACTTGTAGAAGATGAAACAATAACCATTGAGTTTGAAACACTTATAAAAGCAGCACAACAACGGAAAAATGGACGGATCACAGAGCCAAGAGGAATGCCGAGTGAACTAATCAAGTGTGGATTAGAAAAGGTTTTAGAGCAATTTACCTGGTGCATGAATCAATATCTAAATGGAGCTCCAGTTTCTGAAGTATAGAAAGAAGCATACATATCATCGATCCACAAGAAAGGAAGCAAACTAGAATTCTCGAAATATACAGGTATATCGCTGACCGCTGACCACTAAGACGTATATTGGAGATCGAAATAGAGACAAAGAAGAAGAAGAACAATCTCGCTTCCGGACCGGAAGAACATGTATGGACAATACCTTTTGTTTGAAAGCAATAATAAGAAATGAATCAGGATTAACCAAGAAACTCATCTCATATTCAAAGATCTTCATAACTTTACGATAGAGCTCCAGTTAATAAGCGTTGGAAAGTCTTACAGGAAACCAATCTTAACCATATCCTAATATTAACTTTAACCATATAAAAGTTATTGTAAACAAAGGTTAACGCCAAGGTTGCTGTGTATCCCCTACACCTACATTATTTACGATCTACATAGCACGAGGTTTAATAACATGGAAAAGAAAGTGTAGTGGCATGGGTATTGATATTGAAGGAACGTGCCTTTATATTCTACAATATTTGGATGACCAAGTTATCATAGCAACCGACAATGACGATTTAGAGTATATGGTTCGAAAACTGAAAGACGAATATAAGAATTGGGGATTGGAGCTCAACGCAAGGAAAACAAAATATCTCACCATAGGAGCGAAACCCTTAAATATTCAACTAGACTCATACGAAATTACATACTGTAGTAAATATACATATCTTGGGGTGGAGTTTGATGCAACTGGAAAAGATGACAGGGAGATCAACAAAAAAGAATCATTCAACCAAGAAGAACCAATAGATGTCTGGATGGGTTTCTATGGGCCGCGATATGGAAAAACAATCTAAATATAACATATATGAAGCGTTCATTCAAAGTAGCCTAACCTATGGATCTGAGATGTGTAGAATAACCGAATAGAATCGAAAATAACTGGATGCTACTGAAATGGATTTATTTAGAAGATCACTTGATATAAAGAGAGAGGATCCGAAACGAGGAAATTAAACTAGACGAATGGAGGTAGATAGTTCGATAGTGACAGATATAGAGCGAATACAACTAATATTGTATGGGCATGTCCAAAGAATGGAAGAAATAAGGTTGACTAAAATTGCCATCCAATGGATACCACTAAACCGTAGAAAAAGGGGAAGACCCAGGAGAACATGGAGGGAGGAACTTATGAGTACTAGAAACCTGAGAGAAGACCAATGTAGTAACAGACAGGAATGGGAGTTAGGCATCGGACAACGACGAAAGACATTCTAAAACCGATACAACAATAAAATATATAAGCAATGGATTAAACATTAGCATTTTAATATTATTATAAATGTTTAAAATTACCCGACTTTCTCGATCATATATTTTTCTATACATATTCATGTACACGCATTTGTAATCGAATAATGAAATAGCAAATTGGGGGAGGATAGCTATTTGGGCATATTTTCTGTATATTGATAACTTTATCAGAGCGATCGAATCATAAAAACATTTCTTTATTTACTTCTCATAATTGCAATGAATATGTTATTTGCTGCTTCTATATGAATAGTTGTTTATGGTAATTACTTATAATGTTATGAATATTGCATAACACTTCAAGTGAAAAGTTGATGTTAAAAGAAAAAAGTCGAGGACCTATCTGATGTCTTAACATATTGGCGAATTATTCGGGGTCAATTTTCGGGAATATTTTACTCAAATTGTTCATATCACAGCCGTATAAGCCTCCAACGATAACGTCATTTGACACATTACATTTGAAAACCCAATATGGCGTCTGACAGATCATTTCCGGTCTGTATTTTAACGAGAAATTAAATATTCGGATAAAAACAACTAGATACTAGCAGGGGCGGGCGCAACAATAATTACTTAAAAATATACAAGGGCTTGCAAAAATTTCAAATTATATGCAAAATTTGCAATAGAATTTTTTATGTAAATATGTAAATTTACATAGAGAACACAATATGGTGGTCTAAACAAGTATATGCTACATAAAGTTAAAATAAAGTACAAAAAGTTGAAAATGTTGAAATAAGTATATGCTATATGTAGTAGATGTTGAAAACTCTGGAGTTGCTAAACGAGTGTTCCCTCTACAACGGTGAAAATGTGTACGCAGTTTCCTCTATGTATTCCTCTATTTAATAACACCAGAATATATAAAACCTTATCCCAACAAAACTATAGCCATTAAAAACTTCTCCCTGCCAAAACCAACAAAAAAAATGGTAGGTCTAGTAGGATACTACAGAAGATTTATTTCAAAAATAGTTGCACCAATAACAAAATACCTGAAAAAAGACGCTTTTCTTAAATAATTTATATAAGTATTTTCCTGACATTTGTTATCGTAGGATCTGCATTTGTTTAATGCACCTTCTACGTTAATAAAGTCAAAGGTCATGAGATAGGTACGGTATAGTTCCTTTATGCCAGCACAAAATACTTGTAAGGTTTGTGAGTTATAAAGATTTTGTTTAAATGCTAATAAATTAGCATCGACAGTATATAAGTGAACGTGTTGGATTAGATCATTTTGTGCTTTTAAAATTCGACTATAATAATCAATGTAACCTTCGTTTTTATTATGGATTGTGTTACGGAGAGCGGAGACTAAAAGTTCCTCGCTTCTCTGATCTCCGTATTTCTGCAAAAGATTAATTCTAATGTCTTTCCATTCATTCGTATTCTGATATGATATGTAGTCCCTAGCTTCGTTTTTTATTTTTGATCTAATGGCTAAATTGAATTGATATATCTGAGATCCATTCAAATTATTTTGTAAATGACGGGCAGGATTATCAACTTCTCTGATAAAAGTGGATAAGTTGCCGTAGGGACCATATTCTGATAAGGAGCTTGTCAATGCATGTAAATCTCTAGTTGAAAATGTAGAGATTTGTGCAGTAGTTCCAGGTGCATTTAATAAGCTAGTTCCAGGATTTGCCATTTCTAAGGTGGGTTCGCTATTTGTTCTGACTAGTTTTTTATTGGATTAAATCTATTAGATTAATTTGTTTTGGATTTAAAAAGGTAATATTATCGTTTGATAGATCACTATCGCAAAGTTCTACTTCTGCTTCTATAATATCATTCATTTAAAATAGAATGAAAATTTGGAATATTTGGAAATCTTTTGGTGTTATACAATCATACTTCAGTCATTCGATATAAATAATCATAGAATGGTAATCAATAAAAAATAAATGAAATAGTAAAATAATCAATAAGCTTCAGTATAAATAAATAATTCAAAATAATAGTAAGCGTGCACATATAAATAAAATAATTCTCAAGTAATTTAGAATATTTAATTGGAATTCATATTTCATCAGTTTGTTTAAAATTCAAAGCCTTTCAAAATTGATTGTAAAATTATCCAACTTTAATTTGAAATTTTGTTTCGAATTTATAGAAAGAATAAATTAAAAAAATTTTGATCATAAAATCACTTTTATATTAAAAGAAACGGACAAAGATTTCTTACGTAAGGAATGCAAGTGTGGTGAGCATTGTTCGTTATCTTATATGACAGTTTCTTCTGGCTCGGGTCGTAAGTTAAGGCTCAAAAACCTAGCTGTTGGAGCTGTTGGATTGTTTTTTGGAGTGAGGATGGAATTGGTTGGAGAGTTGCGATGAGCGCCGCCCTGTTAGCGTTGACCTTGATGGTCTTCACCAAATCTTTGAGGAGAGCTAGTTGGGTTAGCTGGAAAAAAGATGCTTTTGGGGATGCGCGGGAGTCTGGAATGTACCTTACAACGTACTCTTAAGAGGATTGATTCTGCGGCTCAGGGTAAAATTCCCTTGTTGAGGAATAGGAAGAGAATGTTGAGAATGGTCTGGAATTTGTGAAAGGAGAAGGGCTTTTGGTTCGTTTTGGCTGGGTGGTCTGGCGAGTTTGCGGGAACTTGGCGATTGTGCCTTGCTGCGAGTGTTGTCTGCAAGTGCGGAACCTGCAGACGAAGTGGTTGGTTTGTTGAGGGTTTTTGGTTTGAAACCCTTTGCAGGCAAGCGACGTTTATTTGTGGTGTCTGGGGGACCAGGGTGTGGGTTTTTTCCGTTTTGATGGTCCGGGGGCGGTGTTTTCCGTGTAGCCCCTGGGGGCGCACTTTCAGCCGTTTTGTGTATATGGACATTGTAATGTCCAGCGGAAATTACTATTGGGTTTGGTGTTTGAATTTATATCAGTTTATGACTGAGAGAAGGAATTGGTATATAAAAATGAAGAACGTTTTTTTTTTAAATGAGATAAAACAAAATCAGTCAGGGACGAAATTTTTCCGGTGCTCACTCGCCGTTTAGGCCCTAGTACTCTAGGATTAACCGCACAAGTGAAAATATAAAATCGTTCAGAATATAAAATCGAATGTATATAAAATCTAATGGTTTTTATACTAACATAAAAATCTAGAAAAACTAGCTAGAAGAGAATGGCTAGATAAGCAAAAATAGTATTAGAATGTAATCTTAAAATAAGTAAAAGTAAAACATCTTCTTAATGATGTTATATGGACCATATAACTATAAGTTTGATTTATTCGGTAAATACAAAACACCCTGTATATTTCTAAATAATTTTATAATGTGTAGGTAGAAGATATCTACACTTTTTGTGAGTAATATTTTTTGATATCTGTTATAATAACGACTATATAGAGCTTTGACGCACTAATAATTCACCCTGTAGAAGTGAGGTATATTGTACATAAGGCATGATTTCTGGTCGAACTGAACCGAATTGAACCTCAAGGTTGGACTCAACACCGGCCCTTGAATTACGCCGTAGGTCAATTGTCTTGCTCTTTGGATGCCATCCGCTGCAGAGTAAAATAGCTCCCTATGCGACAGATGGTAGCCCGTTGGTAAGACTTAAATGCATTTGAAGTCTTTGTAGTAGCATTCTTTCAAGAAGCTTCGCGATCTCTTCGAACAGAAAAAATGGTCTGTATCACCCCCGTTCCGTACCTCTGCGGATTAGCGCCAATTTTACCTTCTTCCATTGAGTGGAAAGCACACTCACTCATGCAAGCTGTGTTTTAGGCTCCAAGCAATCCTGTGGGGTTTTCTTCTGCTAATCACTTGATGACAGCCCCGGGAATTTGGTCTGCTCCAGGAGCTTTTCCCGTCTTTAGTTTTCCCGCTGCTCGTTTCAGCTCATCCAAATCAAAGCCGTGCTCTCTTGGTCTCTCATAGGTGAGCTCGTCTCGTACCAAGACTTGCCCCTATTAGCAAACATCTCTTCCACAATCTTCCACAAATTTTCCAAAACGCTTCCACAATCTCCACATATTGCTGGGGAGCATACTTTTTGTGGAGGTGCCTAGTGACCATCCTATATGGTAATCGCACGTGTCCTCCTCAACAGCATCCTTGTAGCTCCCTCCAACATCGCTCCTGACTCCTTTTAAATGCGACACGTAACAGTTTACGGACATTTCTAGTTTGCCGCGTCCCACTCCAACGTGGCGTTTTGTGGTGCACACCTCCTCAGTTTAATTTAGATAAATCAAATCTAAACAGATCAACTTTACTTCATGTAGCATGTAGTAAAAGTTTTGACTTCCAGTATATGAAAGACGGAGTGGCTATTCCGTTCACAAATTTTTTAACATCATTCATGACTTCGTGCTTTACTGTTGCCATAAACTATGAAGAAGAGGCATCACAGATCTTTCATCAGCTGGAGGCCTCATATCTCTTGCAGACAAAGATGCAGAAAACATTTGCGTGTTCAAAGCTGTCGAGTTTTGAGCCCCTGAAAATGACCCGAAAGCATCAAACCTCAAACTAGGGTCTAAGCTAGTCTCAAACCCCTGATAGATGACAATTTGAAATTATGAGATTGTTATTGTAACGATAAAAGACATTAGACGTATTCAATTCTTCGGATTCCACTATAGAGATTTTAAATATTTTAAATTGTCAAAGGGAATACTGTCTAAATGGTAGGAAATCATTAAAATCAATAAGATCCATAAAAGAATGTTGCAATCTATCGTTCTATAATGTTCATTAATTATACAAAGTTAAATAAATTAATTTCAGAATAAAATGTAAAGAGTCATTGTATCTGAAAAACATACGTAATGACTCAGGTGTTACTTTTAAAACTGGGCGAACGGAAACGAGTCTTATCGTAAGCCCGCTAAAGTTGAGGATGGGCGTTTTTCGTTCATAAAGTTACAAGGAGATAATGAAAAAATAAATTATATAATAGACTCCTAAGAAGCAGAAGAGATATATATCAAACTTCTATCAAACTTGGTACGCCACATGGCGGGATCAGCCGGGCTGAAAATATATAAACAGAGACTCTGTGGGAAAGGGAACCAAATTTTTTACCAGTCTGGAACAGCTATTTCTAGTATTTTAAATAAGTTAAACGTATTTAGTTTGATCATTTTTTTGTGTTGTCGTGTGCATTATGGCAGGCGCTCAGATGTAAGTAGGCGATAATTTTTATTGTAAATCTATGATTAAGAAATTGAAACACGTTCAGTTCTTTTGATTTTATTCTGAGTAAATATTCAATGTAATTAATTTTCATCTAATAGACAGCTAATAAATTATTAATCCTATTTAAATGCTGTAAGTTTATTATTAATCACTGTATCCTGTTATAGATTCAATTATTAAAGCTTATTGACTAATGCACTGTTCAAGAGGGTTTGATGGTTATTTTATTTTTGTGAAATTGGTGTTGTAATTTATCGAAGCAAATGATTTTCTTATAAATAGATTACTTTAGAATCCCGATGTATTTTATTAAAATTGTGTTTTATTACTTCATGGTTCGTACTCAACCTATTTAATTTTGACTTAATTAAATTAATTTTTTAAAGCAATTAGATTGTCTTACTTTTATTACTTTAGCGTTGTATTCTTTAATGGAACGTAATAGGCTTATTTATACCAGGCACCTCCCCCAAATCTGTCATGTTAAAAATTGTGTGACATGGAATTGAATGTGTTTTAGTTGGAAGTACACTTTATTTATCCAGTTGGGGCTCACACAATTCAGTGTCACACCATTTTTAACGTGACACTATAGTAGTATCAAATACGCATCATCTAAATATATTTTCCGATCAAAAGGATGTCGTACTATTTTCAAGTTTACTATTCCTTATACACTTTTTCACGAAGCAATAGAGTAAGCTGCTTGCTTAACCTAACAATTCCGTTTTCAACATATATTTTAATTTAACTGGTTCATCAGATATTTTAGGCCTGTGCGCAGCTACATACCAGCTCTACAGCACATTTAGGATGTCCTTCTCCGTATAGAGACTGTTCCAACTCTGATTTTACTTTATTGGTTGGTAGAAAAAAGTCTAGTGCTTCTCAATTTACAATTATTTTTGCTGGACAAGTGTGAAAGTCACATACTCTAAATGGAAAAATTCTTACGTCCGCTTTGAGAATGAAACATAAAATTTGTTATGTTATTGTTATAAAATATTTTTACATATAGTCCGTATAAAAATGTCAACGTTACTTTTTCGAAATTATTATTCTCGTAAGATATAAGTTAAATGTTATTAATTGTATGTGTTAAGGAATGATTCCAATATAGGTTTATTATTATATTATATAAGAATCTAAACGTATGTTTAAATAATTTTCATGAATGGAAGCATTACATGAATATGAACGCCATTTGAAAGCTTAATATTATTACGTTTGCCGCAATAACTAAAGTATAGTAGTAACTTCAAAGAAGCAATATAGAACAGTGAAACGTAGTTATTAAGGGGGAACTCATTGAGGGTTTGGATACTTAAAT
This sequence comes from Adranes taylori, assembly GCA_009867245.2. Taxonomy (NCBI): domain Eukaryota; kingdom Metazoa; phylum Arthropoda; class Insecta; order Coleoptera; family Staphylinidae; genus Adranes; species Adranes taylori. The sequence goes on along the minus strand of WYDF02039115.1, from coordinate 4,123 downwards.
GGCAGCAATAAACTTCGTAGAAGCTACTCATTGCGATGACCCTTTATTATAAAATCTAATAAGTCCTACAAATGCTAAAGCATAGTAATGCCATATGAATCAATATATCATACACGCAATAAAATAGCACACATAATTGTTTAAAATTGTAATGGATAGCATCTACGCGAAGAAATCGCTACAGTACTGTATTGGTTAAGTAAAACATCAGTTTGAATACAACAAAAATTATTCCAATAAATTGAAGATCTATCTCTAAACTGGCTTATTGATACAATGGACGTATTCTACGCTTCTACAAGCGACCACCAGGTAGCGCGATCAAACTGTGAATAATTTCGTAAAATATAAACGTCTGTTATTGTTGAAATAGTGACTGCTCGGAAATAGGCAAACCACTTTATTTATAGCCAGTGTTTAAAAATGGTTCCGATGAATTGTAACGAGGAAATTGTTCCCGTTTTAATTTAGTCCTATAGTAGTCAGTTTTATACGCTTGATACTTCAAGATGGCTAGCAGTGGCGGAACTTTAAATTTTGGGCCTCCCCTTTCTGCTTTCTGCTTAAGCTTTCTGGTAGAATCTTCATGATTTTGATCAACCATTAGAAGAGCAGTGTCATCTGCAAAAGTAGCCACCGTTGTATCTACTAAGGTTGGTATATCACTAGTGAATAGGACATAGAGAATAGGACCAAGTATACTACCCTGGGGCACTCCTGCTCCTGCTCATTTCTTTCAACTCGGAGTATTCATCTTCCTATTTAATTCTAAATAATCAGTCTGATATATAGGATGTTAATATCTGTACATATTATTTAGGAAACATTTTATTTAGTTTGTACACTAGACCTTCATGCCAAACTTTGTCGAAAGCATAAGCAACATCTAGAAATACAGTGGAACAGACGTTTGTTTGGCTTCAAGTGCTTGTTCGATGGTATTAGTAATAATGGTATTAGTAATATGTACTTGATCAAATGTTTTTGTCTAAAACCAAACTGACAGTCTTGGATTAAATTATTGTTCAGTATTAAGATATTAAATCTTTTAAGTAGTAGTTTTTCACACAGTTGTGAAACTGTGTATTGGTAGTAAAGATATGAGTCTGTAAGACTTTTGAAACTATGGTAGTAAAGATATGAGTCTGTAAGACTTCACATCATTTGGTGGTTTACCAGTTTTTGGCAACATAAGTACATCCGCGACATTCCAGCAAGAAGGGCCATGTTTTAATCTAACGACACCATTAAATAGATAGGTTAGTAGAACAATACATTTCGTAGGTAGTTGTTTCAGGATTTCACCAGTAATTAGATCAAATCCTGGTGCTTTATTCGGGTTAAGATCTTTCTTAATCTCTTCAGCTACTTCTTTTGGAGTGACTGGTGGGATTTTTTCATATTTCCGATTATTAGATGATGGAAAGTCTACATCTTCTTCCATGTCATTCGGAGTAAATATGTTTGCCAGATTCTCTTCAAACATATATGCTTTTTGTTTGTTGTCTCCAACCCATGGCCCATATCACTTCTAATAGGTGAGATAGTTGTAATTGGTCTTTTAATCTTCCTGGTTGCTTTACACAGAGACTAATTTGTGTTTATATCTGTTATTAGATCTCGCCGATAAGTGTTAATTGACTCTTCTTTGAGTTTTGCTATTTCTATTCTCAGTTTGTGAGTTTTATTGTTTAAGATGGTCTTATAAGAGGGATGCCTAGACTGTTGGCATCTTATTCTAATTTTTCGTCTTTCTCTAACCAGATTTCTCATTTCTACCGGATAATTTACTCATTTGGTTAGGTGAGTAATTTATTAAGTATTAATATAGGTAACTATTTGTATAAGTCTGGTGAAATATTCAGCTTCTTCTTCCAGTTGTGTCACTGTTTTTAAATTAATGTTCAAGTTGATTTTCTCTCGAAGATCAATGCGAAAGCTTCCCGAAACAGTATTTTTACTGACAAGAGCAGGGCGTGCTGTTCTTTTAATTATCATTTCACTCAGTCTTAAGATAATAGCTGAATGATCAGACTCAAGATCAAAGTTTTCTTCCACATCAATGAAGTTAGGAGAAACATTTCTTGAGATGAAAAAGTACAATAAATCGGGTGTTTTTGTAGGATAAATGGACTTACCAGTAGAATGAAAGTTGCAATTCCATTCCTAGATGGCTTTTCTTAATTCACTGCCTTTACTTGTAATAAGTCTATATCTACAGTCAACATGTTTGGAATTAAAATCACCACATATGATGAATCTTTCTCCATGATGACGCACGAAGGGCAAATAAACGTCTTTTTTAAGATTAAATCTGGGAGGACAATAAATAGCACCATCCCTAAGTTTTCGTTTGGTAGAATTTATGCCAACTACAGTAAGTTGGACATCATCTCGTTGCAGATGACATTCTTGAAAGTGATTTCAAATATGATGAATAGTGTGATATATTTTATAGCCTCTTAATTTAATATAAGATTGATTGGTCATTTGAGTCTCTGAGATAAGACACACATCTATATGCTGAGTATTTAAGAAGGCTTCAAGGTCATGTTTTTTATTTAGAATGCAATTTACATTTCAAGTAGCTATTCTTAAGTATTGAAGATCCGTATATAATTCTTACTAGCTTTGGAACCATAGATACTGGATTCTAATTTCTCAAATCTTGTAGTGCTCCACATAAACTTTGAAGTGTGTGCTACACATGTTTTGCAAAATTTGATCAAAAGATGGCTTAAACGGAGCAACAGATGATAAAGCAGGAGCTGTTTCAGCAGTTTTTCTCCTGCTTTACCATCTGTAGCACTGCTGTAGGATACACCAGTTCTGACGGGATTCGAGTTAAATAATTTTGGTTGATTATTAAATCTCTTACCTATTGTGATGTTATCTCTTCTTTTCTGTAACTCTTTGGCATTTGCACAGGCTCTGTACTTGGTACTTGGCGATGCACTTGGCTCGAGCGTTGAAATCTTTTTTCTACAATCTGTGGTCAAATGATTACCTGCACACCTCACACATAAAGGCACTCTATTACAGAATTTCTGAGTATGTCCATGTCTTTGACATTTTTTGCATTGATGAATAAGCTTGTTATTCCTAATAGCTTCTATATTAACCTTCATATGGTTAATATATTGATATCATAGATTTTGTTAATATCCTCAGTTCTATTGAAAGTGAGCATGAATATCGGAAGTTAAATGTACTCTACCTTGTTGTTCTTAATTTTCAAGTTTAAGTTTCTGATTTACCTGTGAAATCTTGAATTTTCTGGCCCAAAGTTCATACTTGATATCATCAATAAGGCTTGAAGGATGTAAATTCCTAACCATAACTTTAATTGGCGTTTGGGTCTTATTTTCGTAGGTATGCCATTGATACCCTTTTTCATTAATAAGCATAGTGACTTCTTTATAATCATTGTCTGTTCCAGCATTGATTTTTATCTGATTACTATTAAGCATACTGGTAGCATGCTGGTAACCTGTTTGAGTTGACGTTTGATTTCGTTGTAATCAGTAATGGCACTCGTGATAATTGGAAGCGGTTTGTTAACCTTTGGAATTTTTGTGACAGACTTACTTGGTTTGTCTGTACTTTTCTCTGGTGATTCTAAAGCTTTACTACGCTTTCTATTGGATTTGGGTAGTAAATGGTCAGTCTCACGACGCACCACAGTCTCTTCTTCATCAGAATAAGCAGGACTGTAACTCACAATACGGCTGTTCCTGCTCCGTACTGTTCCTCTATTTTGAGAGGAAGCACATTTTTTGATCTCACTTTGCAAACTTGGTGTTTTGCAATTTCAAGCTATTAATTTCATTAACAGCTTGAGCCAATTGTTGTTGTAAACCTTGAAATTCACTAACTGATATAGTCATGAATTGCTCACCCGGTATATGATTTGCAATTTGTAGCGGATGAGGCATCGCCCCGGAACTGCAGTTTCCCGATAATAATATATCCAGCAAGATCCAGCCGAATACGTTCACCGATGCCTTAGAGAACAAAAATTCCTAGAAATCTATATGGCGACCACGTGCCACGGCTTTGCCTCGGCCAGCGGTATTGTTTCATTGCCACGGCTCTGCCGTGGCCAACGATAATGTTTCATTTC
>WYDF02039104.1:0-12516 GCA_009867245.2 Adranes taylori | reverse complement strand
TTCGTATAGTAGTTTTAGTGGAGTTAAAAGGCTATTGAATTTGCAATTTATTTGTTCGTTTATTAAGTTGTGGTTGAGCTTGTTTTTATATATTTCAATATGTTCCTATATATTTCAATATGTGTTTATATATTTGTTTTTATATATTTCAATATGTGGACTTGGTTGCTAAGGTTATGCTATTGTCATTTCGTAAGGTTTGAAGAGTTTTGCTAGTTTATAGGTATCTTTGTCGGTGTATGTAAATGTTATAAATTTATTGTTTCTATTGATTTGGCTGTTGCTGGGTTTCGGTTGTTTCATTTTTTTATTATATATTTTAATATATTATTTATTGTGAATAAAAATATATAAAATATATACTTACCATATTTCAAATTCAATTCTTGTGCAAGGTCATTTGTGTCATAAAGCTCTTTATGCCCCTCACCGCCTGAACTGACCTTTCTTTTGCCATAGGTAGGTATTTAAAAAAAACAGTAAAAAGAAACAAACTATGAATGTGGAAGAGAAATAACAAGAAAATAATATGAGAAATTGTGCAGTACACTTGTTCACACGACCGGCACGAGAAACTGCGGTTCCATTACAACGCCACGCGTATAGTAGCTGGCGCGACTCACGCTACCTCGCGTCCACTTGTAATATGCGCGGTTCTATTCGTTTCCATAGTTACAAGAAAGCTCGCTGTGCTGTGCTACCCTACACGCTTTATACGCGTCTCAATTTGCGCCTTACGCTTCATATGCACAACGCTACGCTTCCTAGCACGTCCTGTTTGTTTATTATTCAACATAAAATTTTTGAAGGCGCTTTCCAAAGTATTCTATACTTTCCACCTGTTGGACAGAAATATAATAATTTTTCTCTTCAAAATCTTTCCTCCAGATTTTTTAACCAATCTTTCCTCCTGCAAGTTTTTCTCCTCCTTATCATCTTCCACATGTGTTTCAAGGTCTTTAGTTTAGGCTTCTCTACCTGTGAACAATATTCACTATATTTTGTGAATAGTAATTTACTAGCAGTCTATCAATTTTAATGGTTGTTGATTCGAATTACTATCACTACCATGACTATCGAATTACTATCACTGAATGCGATAAAGGTACTTCTGATAAAGGTATTTCTAGTCGAATGTAATTATTTTTTTCTACTTCTATCAGATCACAATTTTCAAACGATACAGTAGTTATTAATGAAATAAAACTATTCGGATTTTGGACAGTATGTGTTTCTTATGTTAGATTAGATTACAGCAGTCAACGTTTCGACCCCACTTCGAGGTCATCTTCAGGAGTAAAAACCAACAATTATGTTTAACCTTAAACTATGTTACAGTTACTATGACTTATAAGATCTGCTAAAACTGACTTATAAAATCTGTTGTAAATTGTGACTAAGTGAAAATTAAGAAACTGTAGACCTTATTTTATTCAGTCCTTAACACTTTATTTTTTTCCCCTTTTTTACTATTTTGATCCACGAAACCCATTAATTGTTCTTTAGTGCAGTAATATCTTTTCACCCCAATATGGTTTTACCCCAATATTTAATCTCCAATGGTATGCAAAGTTTTTTTCAACCATAATAGGGTAAAAAAATATTACTGCACCAAAGAACAATTCATGGGTTTCGTTGATCAATATAGTAAATAAGGGGAAAAAAAGAAATTTATTAGGGCTGAATAAAATAAGGTCCACAGTTTCTTAATTTTCATTTAGTCACAATTTACAACATATTTTATAAGTCTTTGAAGTCAGTTTTAACTGATTTTATAAGTCATAGTAACTGTAACATAGTTTAAAGTTAAAAATAATTGTTGGTTTTTAGTCCTGAAGATGACCTCGAAGGGGGGTCGACACGTCAACTGATCTAATCAATTTCTAACATAATAAACCGAATGTCGAAAATCCGAAGAGTTTTGTTTCATTAATAATTCAAAATAACCTTAAATATGGATAATATCTAATATGAATAATAACTTGCCTGACGAATTAACTAGAGTAGTGAATTAAGACAAATAAATGCCACATATTTACTCTTCTTTTTTCTAGGAGTAAGCAGAGTAGGACAAATAACATAGCTCGTGATTGGAAGGAAACTAGATTAGACTTGGCAACCTCTATATTTAATTTAGCATATTACTCTATTGTGTATTCTAATACACAATAGAGTAATATGCTAAATGTATAATGTATAATATCCTGTTAAATGTATGTTTACGTTAGTGAAAATTTTATTGTTACAATTGAATAATTTTCCTTGTCCATTGTATGATTTCGCTTCCTATTTGCCAAATATAATTCCTCTATGGCTGATTGGGTAATTATAATTAATTACCATAATTATAAATACGCTCGGATTTGTAGCAAAATTCGTACATCAGAAAGAGTTATTTCGACTTCGATTTTCGATTTAGATTAACTTTAATCTCATTGAACTGAAATAAATTTGATCATTATAAAGTGGACCTTTTGCGTATTATTATAATTAACAGTGCAGATCTTACTAAATAAATTAGTGTATTGCAAATATTCATTGTTAATCCTGTATTTGAAGAAAAAGTGATATAAAATAATTAACAAAAACTATTTCCTGTTAGCTGTTTAAGACAAATTCATTGAATGCTGGTAGCTGTAGACCCAACCTGGTCCTTTGTGGGACCGCAACGAGGTTTTCGGACCGAGAATATTTGCCTTTACTGGCAAAGTTATTTTAATCCTTGCGACGCTTGTTACTAAACACGTGTTTGTTTACAAATTTCAAAACAAGTTTTAAGCCGTATCATACCAGAAACCTGTGAAGCTATACATCGTCCTGAGAAACGAATAATTATAGGTAGGTAAATAAAATGTACGAATGTTTCGCTTTTTGAAAGAAAAGAGTTTAATTAAAATAAATGTAGAAAAATATTATCTTATTAACACCTTACGATTTATTTTTAGTAAAGATTAACTGCTTGAAAAATGCAACTAAATAAAGCTGAAATAAAATATGCAGAAAATATTTTATAGATAGATTAGGATCTGCATAATTTTAGGTATCATTCCCGAAATTAGCAAAGTACATAGAAATTCCTGGTGTGCTGAGCAATTATCTAGATTTATTATATTACTATTTGAACTAGTAATAAATAGGCTAAACTAGATGACTGGGCTGTGGGTAACCCATTGTAGTATTGTGGAGATTTGCCTGATAATTATACGGAAAACTGTTGCATTAAACTCTGTCTTTCGGAAGAACTAGCACAGTTAACAACTTTAAGTTTTTTTTGCTTAATGCTTCCAGTCCAGCTTCAATAATCCCATCACTAATGAGGTTTCGCGAAAATATATATTGGTTCCCTTTAAGATCACGTGCGAACTTATGCGCTATATATTTCCAGAATAGTTTTTAATTTTTTTTTCCCAGCTAGTCTAAGTACTTCTTACTTAGATTAGCTGGAAGAAAAAATTAACTGTATTAAGCTGTTAGATCTGTAGAAAAACTGTAGATCTGTGAAATTATCTGGAGAAAAACTGTATCAAGCTGTGACACACCACTAGTGATTAATCTCTGATCAAGAGGAAGAGAAATCAGTTAAAAAGTAATGATCCAATTCTGTAGTTGGATCATTACTTTTTAACTGATTTGTCTTCCTCTTGATCGAAGATTGGTCACTGGTGATATGTCACAGCTTGATACAGTTTTTCTTGCAGATTACGCTCTTACCTCACTTGGTGTTAGATATGGTGGGACTACAAACTCTGTTTTCAATTCCTCTACATTTACCAGTACCAGCGCATGGTGGATCGTACTATTTCAATTACAAAAACACCCACGCCATTCTACTCATCGCAATTGCCAACGCCAATTGTGAATTTATCTACTGTTATGATGGAGCAAATGGCCAGATTTCGGATGGAGGGGTTATTGGAAATACAAAGTTTGATGAGAAATTCACACAAGGTAGTCTCAAGATTCCTAAAGCGGAGAAAGTTTCAAATAGTAATCAAGTTCTTCCCTAAGTCTCTCTCGGTGATGACTGCGATCTGAGTTTCTTAAACCATTGGACTGTGATCTGAGTTTATTAAACCATATCTTAGAAGCAGCTTAAACCGGGACACCCAATTAATAATTATTGTTTGCCCAGAGCACGACGTGTCGTTGTAAATACATTTGGAATAATGGTGTTTCGTTTTCGAATTTCGAAATTGCCATCAATTTGGATGTAAGAAATGTTGAAAGCACAGTGATAGCTTGCTGTGTACTACACCATTATTTAAGACGACAATGTTCTCAAAACTACTTATTATCTCATATTCTCAATGCAGATAATATGGAGCATGGTTCTGTGATATTGGGAACGAGATGTAATTCCGAAAGTATGCATAATCTTCAACTTGTCAGATGTGGTCTAGTTCTAGAAAGCACAAGAATAGCGAGGGACAACTATAAAATATACTTCAACAATGAAGAATTACCTTGACAAGACAAAGCCATTGCGTAATTTAAAACGTACATAAAACGATGCAATTCAAATGGGGACTTACTTGTCGTATCGACTGTTGATCCCGTCAACTATTGCTTAGTAAATCTATGATTAAAGGCTTATACTTGATGTATAGTAAACGCTTTTTTATCTAATTACATACTGTATTTGCATTGATATATATGAAGGCCGCAATAAATAATGGTTGTTGGTCACGAAACTAAAAAGTTTTTTATTTACTTACTCCCTTTTCAGAATTTCTCTGGTTGACCGTGATCTTCTCGACTATTGGCATTCGACATTCAAGAAGTGAAGGTAAAGTACTACAGAGAAGGTTTATAAATTTCTTCCGTTCTAGCTCCAGAACACATGGACGCTTGTATTTTCGCACTCTCTTTGCGGTGAACTGTTCTAAATGAGTTGATCTTCTTAGTGACCAACTCTTTTGTTTATCACGATCCAACCCCTGGTAGTTATTAATCAAAGCGGCGTACGCCTGGTATTTCTTGTCTCGGTTGCTAAAATCCTTATGCCGGCTACTCACTAGGCGGCACTTGCCAAGTGACTTGACAAGTGAAGTGACTTGCCAAGTGCCAAGTAACGGGAATAAATTTGGCAAGTACGTCCGACACTATGGAAAGTACAAGTAGCGCCCCAAGTCTATGCGAGCTCTTTATACACACAAATTGTTACTTGTTAAATACTTGGCCGCGTAGTGAGTGGCCGGCATTAGATTTTACTTGCCAGAGGCAAGGAAAACTTTCGTAGAACTCTATGAGCTCTGTCAAAACTTCGTGATCCCAGTATCGTAACTGTGCCATTTTCTTTTGCCACTACACGCAGTTCCAATCTCTAGTGCCACTGAGACTGGCAGCGGAACGAAGTTTCAGCGATAAGACTGACGTGCATCTGCATGCACAGACTTACTGGCAGTCTATCATGCGCACATAGCTCAAGCCCATTAATGTTTTTGGAGTTTGTCAAACGTCATTCAATTCATGCAAGACTGTCAAACTAACGTCCACACGTAACGTTTTACTTGACAAGTCTGGCGTGATCATGCAAGAGTGACGACAAAAGGTTAAAGCTTAAGACAGTTGTTGTGACATGTGCAATTCAAGGAAACAGTATTGGCGCACGGGTCACGATTTTGGCTTTTTAAATTATGTTTCTCAATAAAAATTTGGGAGGAGATTATATTTCATGGAGGTGGGGCTTACCTATAGGTAGCTACTGGTAAAAAGCTATAGTAAAAGGAAAAGATCCAAAATTTTGTAAAGTATATACTTTGATTTTTGAGTATAAATGAGAAAAGTAAGACAGAACACGTTTTCGGTGCACAAATATAATGTGTCGCATATTTACTGAAATAAATATTTTATTTAGTCACATTTTTGTTATTAATGTATTAATTATCTTTTATATATATATTTTGAGATCCGTTTTCTAACCTTATTCATTATTTTCTGTATTATGCCTTTCCCATGGGCCCGTATTTCATCCATTGCTCCCATTTTTCTCTACCTTCCCACATATTCTGCATCTTCTTCCTCTCTCCATCATCCGCTATCTATACCCTCTTTCTGTCTCTACTATTACATCTAAATTGTAGTTTCATCGTTTTTCGTTATCCCTGTCACTAAATATTCCGGAATTCTCCTCTCCATCATTATGTGCTATATTTAGTACTATAAACGTATTTTCGTACTTTTATATCTATGTGGCAACGTTTCATTTACCGTTAATTTATATATACCACTACTCAAGAGGCTACCCTATTCTTCCATATCAATACCGTTGATCAACAACCTCATGTGTCAGAAATAGTTCGGTTTACAACGGACGCAAGAAAAAAACATAAATCTTAAAATATTTTTTATATTTATATTAACTTTTTTTTTATCTAAACACTAATTTCTTTAGTGATGTTAAACTAAAATCAATTATGAGACGTTTTTAACAAAATAAAAATTATAAATAAAATGCAAAAGTCATAGACACTGATTCTGGAATTTTTTGACGTACGAAGTGGTTGATCAACGGTGTAGATATGCTATATTCCTGTCTACTCCATTCGTTCAGTTTGCCCTCTACTGGTCTACTTCTAATACTCTTTATATTAGTTCTATTTGAAATTTTTGCTTTCCATGTACTCAAAACAGGTACTTTTTGATATCCTTCATCTCTTCTTTGCAAACAAAGTATTGAAGTCATATTCAAACTACAATTAATGCTGCATGTGTTATTGCCAAATATTATCTGGTTTAGTGACTGTACTATAGTTTATGATGTGTTATAAAAAAAATACAAAATCTAAAAATCGCTTATTTGCCTAGTACGCAATTTAGAAATATTTACGAGTACATCAATTTATAATACCTTATCATCAAAATAATTACACGCTGCTGATTATCAAAATATACCATTATTCAGACATAAAATTAACATACTATGTTACAACTACTACTTTGAAAATAATTTCTGAGAGCAGCTTTCAGCAGTTTCTTATGAACAACCAATGGCCTCCAGATATTTAACAAGAATGTCTCCATCATAATCTCATACACAACACTGTGAGTTTATAAATTACCTCAATTAATACTCTGTCCGCAACTCTGCAACCTATATTGTACAGAGAATGTAATTAGTAAAACAAAATATTTATTTTCCATTAATGTGAATAAAAGTAATGCACAAAGCTATTGTTGGCATTTCCTTTCGTAACAATTGGGAGAATAAATACAAAAAATCTACCGCAATCGTGGTAGCTTGTAAGAATGTTAGAATCAAAGTTTGATTGATTTGAATTAAACAAGAAAACTTGAATTTGAATAATTACTTAATGATGTTAACTTTAAATTTCAGCTGGTTTAATTTACCAATTCACTCTCTGTTATTTGAATATGTAATTTAATAAAAGTTAATTAAATAAAAATTACTTCAGGGAGATTAAATTAGGTAGAATAAGATGCATCGTACTTAATAATAACGCTAACCTTAACTCGTTCAATCCTACAATTAATTAATAATATATACAAAATTAATAAAAGAAAATTGAAAACAAGTGTGATAAAAGTTTAAACAACTATTGGCGTAAGAAATTTTAAATGTTTATATTGTACATTCAAACCATGTCAAAGAAAAATTAATCACAATAAAAGAGTTCAATGGAATAGTATAATTATGCTTATCACCAATCTCTAGATAAAACAGTAGTATGCGAATTTGAATTAATATCTTACAATTTATTGAAACATAGGTCTGTTAATGAACGGCTACCGCGTCACCTAGCAATGTCAGCAAAACATTCATGCATTCTATCATAATAATATTTTATATTGTTTATTTTTTAAATTATAGTAACTCGCAAATGCAATGTATTGACTATTAAAAAAATAATAATAATCTGACTAAAAATTAGCTGCATTTAAACATAATACAAAATCATATACTTTAATTGAATTTAAATTAGAAAATTACTTCAGCCAATTGTTTCCTGTTTATCCTTGGACGAACATATTGCCGAACCTGAAGAAGCCTTCAGGATATACATTGGCTGTAATTCTGTTCCCTCGTCGTTGGTCGTAACTTGATGGCTGACCGGGTCGCGTCCATTGCGTCTGAAGGGGGCCTTGTTTCTAACTAATGTCACTAACTACTTAATGATCAATATACTGACTATCACGCCTAGTGTTATCCATAGTACCGAACTGTCGAGTGGTGCTGTCCAATACGATGCCAAATTCTGTTAATTATACGTTAATTATATGTAGAGCGTCCTCATTTGAGTAAATGGATCCCATATCTCCTCCTCCTATCTACTCGAGTAGATCTTCTTTAGTTATGTCTGATAACTCATGCCATGACCACAGTTTTTGCATACCATGACCACAGTAACTACAGCTTGGCATATGGACACCGCTATCCATGAGAACGAGAGAAAATCGGTGGGCAAACGAAGGCGATCTAGTTGGTCTTCTAAACCCAGACACCATTATACCGCAGCCTATCGCCGAATATTTGGCGACTGTCGGAAGTATTACCACACCAGATGGGCACACCATACGCACCAACATCCCTGAAATATCGGTCCCGCAAAAGTACCAAGCCGCGGATGTCGAGACTGGTAGCCCCGAAATTCCCGCAGGCACATTTGGGACAGTGGACTACGATACACATAATGTATATGAGTGTTATGTATCCCCCCATGTAATGGCGCAGAATGGATTGGTGGAGACGAGAAATCTACCAGAGCTCGCCCCTCCCTACCGCCTGAAATTGTACCAGGAAATGCAATCCCGACACACAATCTGCTAGGATACATCCGCAGAAATAATTTACAACTAGAGGCGCGAAATTTGCCCTTACAGTACAATTTTCCGAATGGTAACGATCTTGTGAGTAGACTACAACTAGTACCACGCTTAATGGCGGACGTGGATGCCGTCCTCAATAGACTGTCTCGGAATTATAAAACCATAAGGCGTAAAGACATTAGACGCAAGCATGATATCGGTCTTGGCGTTTTTCTGGAGGCTAAGTCAGACTGTATCCAGAATAGAGAGGTTGTCGCATTGCTTGGCTCAGATGCCTATTCCAACTACGGACTGAGCGCGACATCAGCGTCTAAGACGATGATTTTTGGCCTTGGACGAACATATTGCCGGACCTGAAAAAGCCTTCGGGATATACATTGGCTGTAATTCTGTTCCCTCGTCGTTGGTCGTAACTTGATGGCTGATCGGGTCGCGTCGATTGCGTCTGAAGGGGGCCTTGTTTCTAACTAATGTCACTAACTACTTAATGATCAATACGCTGACTATCACGCCTAGTGTTATCCATAGTACCGAACTGTTGAGTGGTGTTGTCCAATACGATGCCAAATTCTGTTAATTATACGTTGATGTACAGCGTCCTCATTTGACCAAATGGATCCCATATCTCCTCCTAGCTATTCGAGTGGATCTTCTTTAGTTATGTCTGATAACTCGTGATAAGTTATATTCAGAATCCGGATTGACGTTGAGAATGTATTATTTACTGACATGGCGATGCTCCTTTGTGGAATTATCGTTTGTTGGGGTGTCTGTAGTGTGAATTCTTGGTCGATTCGAATCACTCCGGTTTGTTGTAACATTATATCTTTCCTGGTGCCATTACAGACAATAGCTACAGTTGTTGGACTATTTGTTATGAACATCTGTTTCTGCCATATTGTCCGCTTTAAGGGATACCTGCTTAGCGAACATTGCGTTGGCTGTGGTATATGGCATCAATGACACAATTAGGCTTGCATTCCATGTGCTGTATTACATCAGGATCACACACATAGATAATTGTGATAATACCATGCACCTTAGTACTTCATTTTCATCCATCTGGAAATATTGCTAAGTGTTACAATCAGCTGCTATGAAGTTATACTCGATTTCTACTGCACCGAACGACTTATTTGTTACACGGATAGGAACGGGTGTCATTTTTGTTATTTCGAAAGGCGTTGTGTCAATTACCTTGAAATATCCGAAAATTTTTATTTTTGTTCTATTATTTATCAATTTACTTGGTAAATTAGTGACTTCTATAATTTTCAACTGCTTTGGTAAATTATTTTTTCGTAAATAATTCATGGAGAAATACATGCAAATATATTGTTCAAATTTTATTGCGGTTAGTCCCGTCTAATGGTTATAAATTCCATGATGGCAATGCTGGCAGCTATTTAAAACGCACTTAACATCTGACTATTTGCCTCCTTTGTTGGGACTATCTTGTTGTACCGTTGTACTTCGTTTATGGTATTTAACCCTTGGTTAAGTTTTATTCGGAATTGTACGAGCTTCTCTGCTATCTTCTGTTCAGTTCCATTTATTACCGAAATCGTCGACATCATACTTTTTTATTGCTTACCGACCATATCCATTAAACGTTATTGATTTGTATCTAAGGATCAATATCATGATAGACCTCATCATTTACTCAAACACAGAGACCAGTAACTGGCATAATGTTCCTCTCTTCTCCCGACTTGCTTCACATATGTGTATTAAAACTGCTGTAATTATTTTTGTGATTAATTTATTTTATAGGAATTGTCAGGAATTTTACATAAATAGTATTAGTACTGTAAACACTACAAATTCTTATCGGTTATATTATATTTCTTGTCGACCTTAGTGTCTCCAGGGAGTATTTTTTCATATCACTAGACAATCTGCGCAGAAGTTTGACCAGTAGCTTATGATGTTATGGGCTGCATTTCATCAGCTTCCGTGATTAACCCTGCCCTTGCAACTGACTAGGTTTTTATTTGTGTTTATCCTTTTGTATATTACGAAGCTATTGGTGCGATAGCTGCCTTTTTGGTCCATTAAGTTATTTCTCGCTGGATCGAATAATAGGAAAGGTAGTGATCTGCATGATCAACATCTTTCATGAATTTATTGTATTCTGTGATACATAGTGATTTTATAATATTCTCTTTTGTTTTGCGGACGGTACCGTTTAAGCTGAATGAATGGTACATATCATTTTTATGTCTTTTATGTCCTTGAATACCCATAATAGGCAGTCGCCTTTTCGGAAAAATACCATGTTTCGTTTCTTAATTTTTTATGCTGTTGTCATTAAAGTGTAAGAACGTCCAAATTTGTTGAAATCTTGCGCGGGTTATAATTTTTAAAAATATTGGTGTTTCTATCAAGAGATTATAACCATATTGTCCCATATTGGTTGAGTTGAATACTTGAAGGCAGAATATTAGCAAATTTTTTTGAGCATAGGTCTTCTTAAAAAAAGCGAATCAAGCTTACAAATTAACCAGCAAGATGTTACTGATTGTTTGATAAATTAGAGAATAAGTCCTTATATACCCTCTTAATATCGTTATCATAATACAGTTAATGTCGAGAATAACTTCTTAATACCGTTATCTAAGGATTCATCAGGAGCACATGTGCCGTAAAACAAAAATTCTCGTTTCCCGACGACAATGTTTATATTTTAAAAACTATAATTTTCGTTTTTCGATGCGAATGTGTTACGAAAAAGCAAACATGCCATTTTTGTTCTTTTGAAGCTGTTTATTTAAAAGATATTATATTTAGCTCTGAAGAAGAGAACACTAACTCCCCGAAAACTTGTCAAAACTATATACTTAACCTTTCAACGAATGGCACGTTATAGAGATATTTTTATAAATGGAGTTTTTTGAAATAGTGAAATTGTAATTCTGCGAAATTATTTACGTTTATGAAATTCTTGTTGTTTGAGTATAGTGGCTTTTACAAAAACCTTACCATTAAGCTAATAAAATTTTGTACATACCTTTTCTGTCCATATATCCATGTTAAATTTTAATATTCGTAATTGTACTGGACACTGTTTCATATTTATGTAGGTACTGTAACCTAC
Organism: Adranes taylori; assembly: GCA_009867245.2. Lineage (NCBI taxonomy): Eukaryota > Metazoa > Arthropoda > Insecta > Coleoptera > Staphylinidae > Adranes > Adranes taylori. The sequence continues at coordinate 632 of WYDF02039104.1, read as the reverse complement.
ACCTTTCTTGTCCACATTTTTGTAGGCTCACAACACACTAAGTGTTTTTTAAATTTATGCACAGATCAAATATCAATTTAACTAATCTGATAAGTAGAGAATTCTAATTTCAAATATTAATGAAGGTTGAAGGGTTTGATGTAAAATACAGACATTATTTTGTATGGAAAAATCAAAATGATATTGTAATAGAAAATCCTGGAATTAAAGTCAAATTCGTTTTTTTTTGTACCTAATGGTCATATTATTATCATTTCTTTGTACCAAACTAAACTAACATAATAAATTATTTTACTTTCACAGTCACATGTTTTTAGTTAAAAAAGGATACACATAAAATTTTTTATTGACAAGTAAGAAATAAAACAGCTAGAATGAAAGTAAAACAGCATAATTATAATGACATGACGTCATTATTATTAATTATAAGTTATTTTGTTTTGTAATTATGTTTCGAGTTATTTTGTTTAATGTTAAAGAAATATCAATATTATGCATATATAAAATTAGTATGTCTAATTTAAAAGTAAAAACATTAACATGATGCATAAGAAGAATAATCTATATAAATAAAAATGAATGGCTAAATGTGTTGCTAAGCACAAAACTCGAGAATGGCTGAACCGATTTGG
>WYDF02039093.1:0-12516 GCA_009867245.2 Adranes taylori | reverse complement strand
GTGACACGGAAAGTAGTTTTCTTAAATTTATAGAAATGGTAGGGCGCTATCACATTTGCCTCAATTTGACAGTTTCCTCACTTCACCTTACTGCCAATCAGAAATTTTACTTCTATGCAAATCTAATGTTTATTCAATATTTAACAGATTATTTGTATTAAATAAACATTTCTTGTATCCAAATACTATGTCATTTCTAAAGCACCAATCAGTTGTGCAGCAATCAAAATACAAAGGAGGGAGTTAATCAAGTTTTATCCTTATTCCAATCAAAATTTAGCATCATAGATGCAAATTAAATAGAAATATTTGGTTCCAGTGTATCAGATTAACGTGAGACCGCAAGTTGAAACCTCTCTTATTGTTCCACTGGTCGTCAGTGGCTTACTAAGGGCACGGACAGCTTCGTGTCTTGTGAGTAGTCCAGAGGTCTTGTTCTTGTGGGCACCTGTAAACTTCAGCTGCGGGGGTAAATCTAAATACGCGATATGAATAACTGGAATGATAGGGTGTCCCAGGAATCTTCTATGACGCGTAACACAGTGAGGCGCACCCGTTTTACTGGTGTCGAGAAACTACAACTAACCCTGCAGCGCACAGGTTAGAAGTTCACACTCTAGAAGGCGTGGTGCAAATGATTACTATAAACGCGTAACACAGTGAGTTGCACCGGTGTTACGGTTGCCGAGTGACTACAACTAACCATGCGGCGCACAGGTTAGCAATATCCACTCCAGTTGTATAATATATACGCTGTTGTAAGGGTAGGAAGAGAAACAAAGCTATTCAAAATACATGCAATTTAGTCAAGCAGTGTATGGTATAGAAAATCGCTTACCAAATATTTTATTATCTCGGCGATTGTCGCTTTGCCCCTGGTGTCTGTTTGGCTGGCTTAGCTTAGCTGTTTTGCTGGTTGCTGCTGTTGGTGATCTTTCTTCAAATTCGCAAGATCAGGAACTGAATAATCCTATTCAAAATCTTGCTATTTATTGACGGGAGCCTTGACTCAAATTTTTCTCTGTTATACGGGTCTATGTGTAACAACCAAACAACATTGTATTTTCCTACACGGTCTACTTCTCATTAGAGTGTACTAACAGCGGTTGACACATAATGATGAGCCAATGCGTATACCCATCAATATTACGCAAGTCACCTCTTAGCGGTATTCACCCAGTACAGTACTCTATGAAGTAGTGATAACCAGTCAAACCATTCTTTTGTTCTCTCTAGAAGTCGTCTCTAAGGAAACAATGGAACGTGCGAACAGTCCATATGCCTTTCGCATATCCACATAATGTACAAACACAGCTAGCGTGCATAAACCGTCATACACATTACATACGGAAAACATATTAAACATGGATAGTGTATGTGCTACAGCGACAGTATTTAATCAATTTAATTTATGTCTCCTAACATGCTTTGTTACAAAGTCTAGATCCGCCACTGATATTTATTACGCGTAGTACTTATGAGCTTCTAGACTTCATAAAATGTAAAATATTTCTTCTCGCAACTTTTTCCTCATATCGTACTCTTAAGTCAGCATATACATATATAAACTACGTGACCTTGAAGTATTACCGAAGTATGGACTATATATAAAAAACTGTAAAAATTTAACCCATCATGTTGGTACTGTTTCAAACAGAACCAAACTAGCTATCAAAATATGTAATAATTTTATGTAGTAGTATAGTAGTTTTCTTTCCAAGATCGTGGAAATCCACAATTTTAAGTTTCCGTAAAATTGATTTTTACGCTAATATTTTGCACACTTCTCGTACCTTGCAGTATGCATAGAATAAAATTAGACGCATTCTGTAGTTTCCACTGGAATGTAAATTTAATTTTTGTTTGGATATATCTCAGAAGAAATAGATTTGTTAAATAAACTTTGTTGTATAGTCAATCTATGTTGTATAGCTCTTTTGATTCTATTTGAAATACAGTTTTCTAAAGTCACATTAACATATATACAGGGTGTTATTTATGTACACTTTACGACCCATTCTATCGAAAACGTTTCCTACACCTTTTAGATGTTATTTGACCTTGAAAAAATGCATTACCTAAATGATCTCCATTCCTATGAAAGGTGGAACATTAAAACTTAAAAAGTGAACAAGCCTATTTAAACTATTACTTTACTTTAATATACTGGGCCGATTTTTGCCAAAAAAGTGTTTCTTTAGAATGCCACACCTGTATATGCTCATATATTATGATAGCTTCGTGATTTTATTTCTTATTGATTTTCTTAATTCACTTTACCAATACTCTGTGATGAAAGACTTACAAACATGACGAGTCTATTTTTAATGAATGCATGCTTCCAAAGATACGTAATTACCTTAAACATTCGCCATAGGTCTCATGGTTGCCTAGATTATACAAATTAACACGCGTAATACCTTAATATTAGCAGATATGAGGAAAGTTATAGAAGCAAATCATTTGTATTTCATGAAAGATGGTCAATGTAGTTGAAAGATGAAAGATGTGATAAATAGTAAACCCAAATATTTTTATTTAATTATTAGCTATTATTGAAATAGGTAAACATTCTCCCCGAAATCCGGCGGATTGGCTAAAGAAACCGGACCTAGCATGAAAAGTTTGAAACATGCGTTGCTAATAGGCTCTTTCGTCCCAAAACATGAGCGTAGAACCGGAAAAATTCGCGGTTGGCTTGTGGCTCAATGCGCCACTGATTTAGAAACGACATATAAATAAATGTTTGAATACTTCAAGTTTTATTTACTATTTAAAAACCTAATGTCAAACAGAGGGGTGACTAAAGACGGCAAAACTACTGTTGAACTGATTGAATTTAATCGACGAGTTATAAAATCCAAGTGGTCAAAATTACACAAATCAACCAATTTTTATGCAGTTTGTAGTTAAACATTTCATTTCCATTATATGAAAGTTGAAGTGGAGGAGCCATCCAACCTCTACATCTTAACAAGCTACCACGAAGATATAAAATTTTTATATTAAGTAAGAGCGATAAATACAAACAATTACTTAAATAACTATCTGGGGCCTCAAACAAGAAACGACACATCATAAATACTTTAAGATTATGTAAAAAAATTGTTTGTTTTATACATCGATGTCTACTGTCATCAGTAAAATTTTGCTAATAATTGATAGAAGTTGTCAAGGAAATGGTTGACCTGTCAATTTATTCCTAAATAATAAATTTATGTAAAATTTAGATATAATTTACTTAAGTTTATAGTTTTTTCGACAGTAGAAATATATCAGTAGGATAAAACATAGAGTTTTCCCGAAATTTTTGGTCACTAGAGCCGGAGCATACACCATTCCCATTAAATATTTAATGAATGTATTAAAATATTGGTGAACACTTACTTAGGCGTTAATTTTCGCGCATTTTAGCTCAGTAAGGTCCAGCACATTCACCATTATTTCAATACATTCATCAAATGAGTAAATGGAATGGTAAATGCGCCGGGCATTAGTTAGCAAAAATTCCTTTGTTTTACCCTACTTATATCAATCTCCACATGAAACATGTTAGATTGTTTATAAATTATGGTATTGGATATTATGTTAATAACACAAATTATACTTTATTCATTAACTATATATGAAGTTAAATAGAAAATTTTATATAGATAGGTGCACTATTTCGAAAAGATTGGTGGTTAGGAAGATTCTAAGAATAAACATAAACATTGAAGCATGGTGGACAGGTGGTCCATTGATAGATAAAATACTTTAATAGTTCATCTCAACTTGTAAAAGTGCTATTTTGTTCAAATGCATTATAAACTGCTAATAAAAATGTATTATACCCAATTCATTACACAATTAATAAATTGCTATATAACGTTTTAAATATGCAACTTTGCATACACTTCTAACTTATAAAGAAATATTTTTAAATTAGTTTGAAAGGAGGCATAGCGTCTTGATAGAACGCCGGGCTCATAACCCGGTGAAGTGATATCTTGCCCATATAGTGAGATGACAGGTTATTGACGATAGCTACCACTATAGATAGATGCCAGAAACACGTGTCCACCCTGCCTCAATTTTTAAATTAATTCTTCGATTCATCATAATCATTAATATTTTCGAAATAGTGCACGTACCTACTTAAAATTTGGTCTTTCTGCTAGAAAGTAAATACTACTTACTACCTACATTCTTCAAGAAATATCGTGTTAGTACTTTCCTCTAATAATAGAGATGAACTACAGGAGTTGTTTAAAAAGTTGAACCTTGATTGTGAAAATCCCTCTTGCAATTAAGATCACTGTGGAGACAAATTTGGCCATCTTAGATTTGGTCTGATGATTTTTCTTAGATGATCATCTTAGATTTGGTTGGACAAATTTGGTCTGATGCTTCTCACAGAAAAACTCAATGGAAGAGGGTGCATGAGTACTTTGATTGTTAACGTCTCTTGCTCTCCATTGATAGATAAAATACTTCAATTGGTCATCTCAACCTGTAAAAGGTTTGTACAAATGCATTATACACTGCTAATAAAAATGCATTATACCCATTGCATTACACAATGAATATATAACGTTTAATATATGCAACTTTGCATACGCTTGTAACTTATAAAGAAAATGTTAAGAATTAGTTTATACGGAGGCATAACGTACTGATAGAACGACAGACTCATAACCCGGTTTAGTCATATCTTGCACCTATTGTGAGATGAGAGGGTAATATTGATCCTAAATTACCATCTCAGCCCAAATATTACCCAAATATTAATTCTACTATAACAGATCCTTCGGAATGTTTTAATCACTTTGTTTCTGAAATTATTAAATCCTCATTTAGGACACATTAGTTTATTGCAGTTATAAAATTTTCTTGAAGAATGTAAGTAGTATTTACTTTCTAGCAGCAACACCAAATTTTAAATAGATAGGTGCACTATTTCGAAAATATTGATAATTAAGAAGATTCTAAGAATTAATTTAAAAATTGAGGACACGTGTTTCTGGCGTAGTTGTAGGTGTCGTCAGCTACCACTATACCAGTAGCTGACGACAGCTACCACTATGCCTGAAATACGTATCCACCTTGCCTCCATTTTATTCTTTCATATACCATATACGTACGAAGTAGGTACAATTATAAGAAAGATGTATGATTCATGTTTTGAGAATTTTTCTGTTTTACCTCAGTATGTCTCTTGTATTCAAATCACTACAAACCGTTTATACGTAGAGGGGTCATAAGGAACAATTTTCCACAAAAAAATCAATCTTGCTTGCTTGCAAGCTTATTTTTCAGTGGCTGTTTGTATGTATGTACGTACGGATGCATGTTTAAGAATTACTCGTAACCTATTGGACCGGGTTGCATGAAATTTGGTATATAGGTGCAAAAGAGTGGTCCGCAAAAACTGTTTTTTCATTTTTTTGGCGGAAAAATGGCGGAAACGCGCCATTTTTTTCACAAAAAATTTAATTTTTAAACTACGAGTTTGAAATTTTACACACATATAGTGGCTTGTACTATGCATCGAACAAAAAAGTCCGATGTCTCTGTTTTGTACAGAACGCGACGTTGCCACGTTCAAAGTTTGAAATACTTTTCAATATATCTCAGAAACTGGAAAAAATAGTGCATCCCACTAAACTTTATTTTATAGGCTACCTAAAGTCCCTTCCATTTAATCTGAAACATTTTTCTGGAAAATCACGATTTTGAAAATTTTGCGATCGATTTTCTCGAAAAGTTTAACAGCAATTTTCTTCAAATTTCTTATGTCGAAAGTATCTTTAATACCAAGGTATTGCGTGAGTTTGAAGACCAACGCTTAGTATCGAAGCAATTTGATCTTGAACAAAAAATTTTATGCCCTGAATATTCCGGTTCTTATGAAAGTTGAAAAAATGAAACTTGACTAAGGGACCTCAATTTTGACAGTATGAGTAAATGAGTATACGTAATAGATTTTGAGCAAGAAAAAATTTTAAAAATATTTTAGTAACATCTTGTACATTTGATCTATTTTGATGGGCCTAGTAGTTCTATTTTAAATGATGCCAAATGTTAGACACAAGATGGGTCTAACACTTATCGTTTCAAAGATATGACCCTTAATAACTTAAAACATCGCAACTTGTCGTCATGACAACCGACATTCAATAGTCAGATTATATACATGTAAGGCCTACATGATAACTCATATATGCAAAGTTGCAGGAAAGATTATTTTACGTTGTATGAGACATATACTGCTTTTGCAGTTGAATAAATATTGTTATCAAAGGTAATAAAAAAAGCAAATCTTTTGTTTGAAACAAAAATTTTTAAATTGTACATATTTATATTTAAATGTTTTCTCTATGTAGACATTAACTCCCATGTTTTTATAAATTATTTTATGTTTGTTATATAAAATATAAATAAATTGGACCAAATAAACAATTCCAACCTGACATATTCTTTTTTATTTAATTGCAAATTATGTCATCCGGTTATAAGTGACTTTAATTGCAAAGACATATTTGAATTATTAAGACATGTTAGTCATAGAAATATAAAAAAAAGAATCATTATTCACTCAAGTTCTGAAAAATAGTACATTCTACATTGACAGCACGCCCCCGAACTCTGATATACGAGGCTCAACTCGGCTAAACAGCACAAATACATCAAATCGCCTAGGACATGTGTACATAACTAAAAAACAAACTACACAAAACTGCAATCTCCAAGCAGAACTCCAGCAAAATTTGAAGAATGGCAGGCCATTGTGAACAATTAGGGTCTTTCTGATGTACTTATTAAAGAACCTCTTTTGCAAAGGAAATGTTAACTTTTTCGGTATTTAAGTCGTCCAAGAAAATGAATGTATCAAAATACCGCACAAAATCCTTTTCAGTGTATAAAAAGCTGAACCTGAAAGTAATAGATTTTTTAGGAGTTCTTCAAAACAACTCATATAATTCTTTCCGGTGTATCGGACACTCCAATAAACTAGAAATTCTAAAGTGTTTATTAAAATACACAAGAACCTTTTTTTTTTGTTATAAAAGAATGAGAAGGAAGTGACTTTTCTAATAAAATAATGATTTAAAAAAGTACGCCAGAAAATAATTTTGGCCAATAAAAAAAACAATTTTCTGAAATATTTATAACAACTGCTCTTTTTAAGATCCAGAATTTCTGAGGTATGAATGAAATTACCTCATATAACGTTTTCCGGCAAGTAGGACACGAAACAAAAGAAGGATTTTTTGAAGTATGTGTCAAAACAAAGCTCGCATAATTTCTTTCATCATATAAGCCACTGAAGAAAAACAATTTCCTGCGGTATGAATCAAGAAATCTAAAGAGACTTGTTTCAAGAGACCCCTTAAAATATTCTGGTGTCCTGATACTTAAGATCATTAAATAAACAATTAATTTTAGATACCTTTTAAAAATATTGTACACAAAGTATCAAGAAATTATTTAAAGAAACGTTTCAAAACATTTTGTTCTTCGAGTACTTTAGGATATTTATAATGATTACATTTTTCTTAAAAAAACATAGTATTCAAAAGTTATGCAAAGAAACCTCAAAACATTCTTCTGTCCGGATACTTTGTAGTTCAACAATCAATTAATTCCTTTTCATCAAAAAACTGAATCAATAATCAAAATATTCATAAAGGCACTTCTTAAAATATGCTTCTGCCCAGATTGTTAAACAATCAAATCATTCCATGTTTCATAAAAAATAATTTAAATCATGTATCCAAAAATTATTTAAAAGGGCACCTTAAAACACGTATTATCCTGACAATACAAACAGTTCAATAATCAATTAATTCCTTTTTACAAAATAAGAATGTGAATAAAGTATCAGAAAAATTATAAAGGCATCTATTAAAACATTCTGCGGTAGTGATACTTCAAATTCGTAAACAATCAAATAGTTCCAATTTCCTTTAAAAAAATCTAAATAATGGATCCAAAAACTACATAGAGGCCTCTTAACAAATTCTGCTGTCCTGATAATTTAACTACTTCAACAATCTATTCCTTTTGATTTAAAAAAAATACGAACTTAGTATCAAAAAAAGTCATAAAGGCAACTCCTAGAACATTCTGCAGTTCTGATACTTCAAATCGTTAAAAAAGCAAATAGTTCCATTTTTCTTTAAGAAAAATGTAAAACATTTTTTTAAAAATTGATTAATGTAGCTTTTAAAAACATTCTTGGCTCCTGATACGTTAAATAGTTCAGAAATCAATTAATTCCATTTTATTAAACAAAATACTGAATAAACGATTAATAAAATCATAATAGCAGCTCTTAAAGAATTCTGCAGTCCTACAGTTCCTATTTTCTTTAAACAAATTTTAAATCATGTATCCAGAAATTATTTAAGGAGGTATCTTAAAACATTCTGCTGTCTTGATACTTCACATAGTCCAACAATTAATTAATTCCTTTTGATTAAAAAATGTGTAAATCAGGTTCAAAAAATTCATAAAAGAACCTTTCAAAACATTCTCACGTCCTGGTACTTCAAATTGTTAAACAATTAAATAATTCTAGTTTTCTTAAAAAACAATTGTAAATCATGTTTACAAAAATTATTGAAAATGGCTTTTTAAAACATTCTTCTGTCCTGATACGTTAAATAGTCCAACAATCAATTAATTCCCTTGTATTTAAAAATTGAATGAAGTGCCAAAAAAATCATAAAGGCAGCTCTTAAAAGATTCTGCAGCACTGTAGTTCCAATTTTCTTTAAACAAATTGTAAATCAAGTTTCCAAAAATTATTATTTAAAGGGCCTCTTATAACATTCTGCTACCTTGATCATTTATATAGTTTAGCAATCAATTAATTCCATTTTATTAAAAAGCATGTGAATCAGGTATAAAAAATTCATAAAGGCACCTATGAAAATAAGATACAAATTATGAATCAAATAGTTTTAGTTTTCTTTAAAAACAATTGTCATGTTTCAAAAAATTATTTAGAGGATTTTTATAAAATTCTTCTATCCTGATATGTTAAATAGTTCAACAATAAATTTATTCCCTTTTATTCAAAAATATTTGGAAAAAGTATCAAACAATTTATAGAGGCACGTCTTAAAATATTCTGCTGTCTTGATACTTCAAATCGATAAACAATCAACTTATACCATTTTTGTTTAAAAAAAAGTATCCAAAATTATTTAAAAGGGACTAATATTTTAGTATCTTGATACTATTCATAGTTCAACAATCAATTAATTCTTTTTTATAAAAAGAAATGTGAATAAAGTATCAAGAAATTTATAGAGGCACCTATTAAAATATTCTGCTGCCCTGATAATTTAACTAGTTCAACAATCAATTTCGTTTCTATTAAAAAATGTGAATTGAGTATGAAAAATTTCATAAAGGCATCTCCTAGAATATACTGCAGTTCTGATACTTCAAAACATTCAAAAGCACATTGTTCCATTTTTCTTTAAAAAAATGTTAATCATGTTTTCAAAAATTATTTATTGTAGCTTTTTAAAACATTCTTGCGTCATGATAGGTTAAACAGTTTAACAAACAATTAATTTCTGTTCATTAAAAAAATCTAAGTAAAGCATCAAATAAAAGCAGCGTTTAAAACATTCTGCAGTTTTTCTACTTTAAATCGTTAACCATCAAATAGTCCCATTAGTCTTTGAAACATTGTAAATCATGTCCAAAAATTATTTAAAAGTAAAGATTCTAGTATCATGATACTATTAATAGTTCAAAAATGAATTAATTTCTTTTCATTTAAAAAAATGTGAATAATGTAACAAAACATTTATAATGGCAGCTATTAAAAAATTCTGCTGTCCTGATAATTCAAACTATTAAGCAATCAGAAGAACTCAAACTATTAAGAGTTACATTTTCCTTTAAAAAATCTAAATCATGAATCCAAAACTTTCTTAAAGCGGCCTCTTAAAACATTTTGCTGCTCTGGTGCTTTAATTAGAATCAATTTACTTCGTATTAAATTAATTGTGAATGAAGTGTCAAAAAATTCGTAAAGGCTTAAGATACCTCCTAGAATATTCTGCAGTTCTGATACTTTAAATTGTTAAACAATCAATAAGTACGATTTATCTCTTTTTCTCAGAGGGATGTCTCAAAGTTCTTTAAAAATAGTTTTGGTGTGATGATAATGAATTTTCTGTTGTATTTATCAAAATATTTTTGAAAAATCTTTTTGGTGTGTAGGACACCAAAATGAATTTTCTAATGCCGAAATGAACTTTCTAACATAATCCTAAAAAGTATTTTAATAGGTATTTTGATAAATCCTCAAACAATTCATATATCCAATAATGATCTATATTTCCCTTTAGTGAAAATAAACTTTCTTTAAATGCATACATATTTTTTTCATTCTACGCACTTTTTCGTCTATCATCGTTTGTACAGGATGTAAGTGCAAATAATAAGATGTCAGTTTCCGAGGTTCCATCCACACGCCAGCATGGACAAGTCATAAACACTTTTTCATCTCAATTTAAACCCATTCTCCTTCAGCTACAACCCAGGATGCATCAAAATTATCACATGTACACTCCCATAAAATCCCAATCAAGCATCTATTATAGTTTATTCAACTCAATGCAATAGTAAAGCCTATGACTCACCAACCCATTCACTGCTCTTAGATGCAAATCAGCGCAGTAGTCCTCTCAAAACTTTTTACAAGTCTGCCATAGTCAAACCATTCTGTGGCATTTCCCGTCCTCTTCCATCTCACAAGCTCATATGTTTCAGCTGTCCTTCCGAGATCATATGTTTAAAAGAAATAGAATCACTGCGGTGTACACGAAACATTGCCACTCCCAAATGGAAATATGAAATTTGACATAAACGTCCATTAATATCTATTTATGTAGGCCAATTAACATTTTTTCTTGTAATTGCTGATGATGATCAGAAATCAAAAATTGTTGCAGGAATCGGTGCAAAGTTTCTCTCAAAACATTTCTGTAAACAATGAAATCGATTCCCAGCTAAATTAACAAAACGGGTAGCATAAAAACTTGCTCAAACAAACGCAGCTCCATGCAACATAGGCTATATTCTGTAAGCGAATATATACACATGCATTCCTAATCCCAGACTTTATACTTACCCCCATATATTACTACTCCCTATGCACAAAACAGAGAACCCTCATTCATGATTTTATGAAACTACAGTTAAATGTAATAAAAAATAAACAACCTGATTACAAAATCACAAAAAATATCCTGAAATACAAATAGGAAAGGCATCAACCCCCCTATAAGAACACAAACATCTCTTGTGAACAAACAAGCAATCGCTTCCATCACGGCACCCAATTCTAATCACACAATTTATTTTTATAACCAAACATACATAAAATGAGTCAACAAGTCACCAGCAACGTCAATCACAAAAAATCACCCAATTCCCCGATTCTAGAATTATGCCACTTTTACAAGAAGTAAAATCGTTTATTTCTAAAGTCAACTAAAGAAAGTAAATTATAAATATATATTTTAATCAAAAAGAGTAGTAACGTTGTAGGTATAGAAGTAGTTATTAACATTATACTAAATAAAAATTTTCGAAAGCAGTTATTTGTTTAAAAACAAACAGTTTCAAAAGTAAGAAATCAACAAACATTATTTCACTTAAATTCAGAAACAAAATTGTAAAGATTATAAAAAGTTGAAACTATTTGCCACCATTTTTCTTCGTTTCGCTCCTGCGACAACGATACGCAAAAGGGAAATTAAAGATCCTGCGATAAGTAGTAAGTGCCATCAAATAGCGTTTTGTGAAACTGCAAGTGCCTTGTAGATTAGAATTTTATGCAACTACGTTTAGCAGTTCGTCGCTTCATGTTCTGCCCTAATCTATTAACAAATGACCCATCTGGCTTAATGTGCATCTTTTTTTTTGTTAATACAATATATCACAAAGTTAATCTAGATTGTAACTTTTAAGCTAAAATTATTCGATGACGTGGAGAAATTTTAAAATGAGTTTATGTAATATAGATTTTTTTATAATACTATATTATGCACACTGAGATATTGTTTGGGAATTTACAGACGAAGAAAGTAGAAGCTTTCGAAAAGTTCTATCAAGTCCCATAAGAAGTACATTATACAAGATACATGTATCTACTTTATCACAAATCAGGCAACCCTAGCATCAATATAAGGATGAATGGACTAATTGTAATAGGGGTACCTGTACATGAAACCTAAGCCGTTGATCGTTTATTAAACCGTGAGTCGAGAGGAAACATTGAAATACGAACCACTATGTTATCCAGAATTCTAACATTACACAAAAGCTTAAACAACTATCTACCTAAGAAACTCATCATCATCATCATCATCATCATCTAGCCCCTCTGCGTCCACTGTTGAACATAAGCCTCCCCTTCTTCTGCCCCCCTTTCTCTGTCATGAGCCGTCTGTATCCAGTTTGTCGTGATTTTCTTTATATCGTCTGTCCAGCGAGTCGGAGGTC
>WYDF02039073.1:0-12516 GCA_009867245.2 Adranes taylori | reverse complement strand
CTCCCTTCTTACACACCATTACTTTTGTTTTCTCCACATTCACTTCTAATCCTCTCCTATCCATATATTTCTTCACCATCTCTATCATTTCATCCATCTCTTCCTTTCTACTAGCCAACATACAATGTCATCAGCATACGTAAGAGTCCACACTTTTTTTCTTCCAATGTTCACTCCACCACCTTGTCCTTTCCGCAACATCTCCTCTAAATCCGACAAATAAATGTTGAAAAGTGAAGCGCTCATAGGGCATCCCTGTCTTACTCCTTTGTTGGTCTCATACCAAGCTGATACCTTCACATTCACTCTCATTCTTACCGTTCCTTCAGACATATCCTTTATCATTCTAGTCATTCCTTTAGATACACCTACCTCATTCAATCTCACCCACAACTTCTCTCTCACTATCCTATCAAAAGCAGCTTTTAAATCTATAAACAGCAGATACATTTTCTTCCTCTTTGCAATTTCTTCATTCATAACATAATTTATTATTACTAAGTTATCCCCCGTTCCTCTACCCCTGACAAAGCCACTTTGTGTGTCTGATAAAATTACCTTTTTACATAGTTCCTCTTCTAATCTCCTATTCAGCACCCTCATATACACTCTATACAACCCATCCATACAAGTAATCCCTCTAAAACTGTCTACTTCCCTTCGATTCCGCCTTTTAAACACAGGCACTATCGCCCCTCTCTTCCATTCTTCTGGCACACCTACCTCTCCTTTCCATATCTTATTCATCCCTCTTACTAACGCTTCCATTCCACTATCATTCAAACATCTCCATACATCCACCGGTATCTTATCAGGACCTGCTGCTCCCCCTTTTTTCATATTTTAATTTCTCTCCTCACTTCTTGCACACTCAAGAAGTGTGCAAGACTTCACCTTCGTCACCATCTCTTGCCCACCCACTTCCTTCATCTGAATCCTCTTCTCTCCATTCTTCCCTTCCTAACACTTGCTCACCCATTCATCCAAGCTAAATTCACACCATTCCCTTCTTTCTTAAGTACTTCCATATTTCCTTTTCCCCGTTCATCCGATTTATCTCTTCCTCTTCTTCTCTCCTTCTACTTTTTTTTTCTTTTTTCCACTTCCACTTTCCATTCATTTCTAGCTTCAACATACTCTTCCCAAGTCGCTTCCTGCCTTCTAACATTCCTCAGCATTTCCCTAACCACCCTTTTCTTCTTTATTGTCTCCTCATCTACTTCGGGGACCTCATAGGTAGGCGATGTATAGGTTACGCAAGTTTTATTTAATTTACCCTGAACAACTACTATGCTAATTGAATTAAATAGACGAGGTCAAAATTCAAACATTCAACTTTTATTTTATGCAAGAAATATAATAAAACTTGTGACTTCCAGTATATGAAAGATGGGTTGGCGATCACGTCCACGAATATCTTTTTTTGTATGAAATTGACCTGATGTTTACTGAGAGCTTAAAAATTAATTCACAGCAACTAACTTACACCTTAGATTCCTTTTAATAGTCGGCTGGGTTATGACAGTAAAGTGAAATTTATTTAGCTATTATAAATTCACCCTGCTATACCGCCGTGTATAAAAATACACACGACAATATGACATAATATGAACAAAATAATAATATTGACATAATATAAATCCGAAGCATATGTAAAACATCAATATGTAATTCCTAATTGTAATCAAGCGTTGTAGGTATATTGCATTTCCTTAATTACGCTACAGATCATGTTTCTGTAAATATTTCCCTTAACTATTTGGTTATACTTACAAAGTAGTTGTTTCAAAGCATAGATCGATGTATGTTGTAGCGACATCTCACTGATTATCATTACTTGGGAACTAAAATGAATTATACAGATCGGTTACGACACATGATACTGTTCCACAATTAGATATTTGCCTTGGAACAGCTGCGGTTGTTTAGCAATTGCATCGATGCAATTAATACTCAATTTCGAGTTGAAAACATTGTGTTACTATTCCAACTCAATTTGAAAACAATATTGCAATATTTTACATTATTGTGCAGAAGTTATGCAAAAAGATTATATCTACTCCAGAATTTTTACATCATTTGAATAAGAGATGGAATCTAAAAAGACTGGAAGCTCATGATGAAATAACACTAAATAGCCGTATTATTTTCCAAATAACTCATGTTTGTCACACATAAGAAAAATAACGATAAACAAATAATTTATCTGGAAGTGAGTGGTTCCTGCAGTTTTGCTAGAAAATCGTATTGTTTAAATTTTCATTCACACTAAGAGAATTGCCCAACAAAAGTCAATTTGGGGTTTGACGAATCTAAAGATATATTGCTACTTCTTGTATTTCAGGAAATGCTAGATAGCAAGTGCGATACCACTATACGCGCTACTTAAAAACAAAAATGCTTTTAGCGTAGTATCAAGCACGTATCCCTTAGAGTCTACGAAATATCCTTATATCTTCTGAAACGCGTAGAGGAAATATAAAGTACACTAATGTGGATAAAATTTAAACAAAATATTCGTGGATGTACATTTTAGATAATTTAGTAGCACTAAGTGGTCTATAAGACGTCTAGACTCTCAACGAGAAGTTTTTTTTTCAATAAGCTGTATCACAGTGTTTCTCAACCTTTTTTGGGTAACGACAGACTAAAAATATCCGACAATTTTGGCAACACAAAAATGTTTTTGATTAAGAATATATAGATAGTATTAGCTTAAGAAGTATAAATCTTTGTTAAGTGAGCTAATTATTTCGGAAACTACATATTGACGTTTAGGAAGTTCAAATTGGCTTAGCAAAGAAAGTAAGGGTAGATGTGCATTTCTGGGAGAGGTGATAGCCTTCATGAGTACAGTCTATTTTCACCTTGTATCATTGCTTTCGTTAATGAAATCCAACGCTCCGTTCGGTGCATACCTTCGGGTCGCTAACCAATTTGAAAATCATTTATATGTTTACATATCATTTACAAGTCTATCTTACCATATTATTTTTAATATTCTGATACAAGCGTGTACGCATCAATCGGTATGGCGTCAATATACGATTATGATCCGTGATAAACGAAAACGAACGTTATAATTTGTATATTTTCAAATAAAAAGTTCTACGTTTTGTTATACCTGGCATAAAACAAAAGTTGCATCTTTTAATTTTAACTGTCACCTTATAACTCGTAAGTTCAATTTGCACAACAGTTGTTAAGGGTAAATTAAATGAAACTTGCGTGGCCTAAAAAGCACCTACCCATTAATTCCCCGGTTCCCGTACTTGCCCAATTGATTTGATGTGATTTGATCTGATTTGAACAGATTTGATCTAATTTTAACTGATTTGATATGCGTTGAACTGATTTGATCTGATTTGACTTAATTTGATCTGATTTTGAACTGATTTGAACTGATTTGATCTGATTTGTACAGATTTGATTAGCTTTGATCTGATTTAAACTATTTTGGTTTGATTTGAACTGATTTAAGCTGATTGATATGATTTGATCTGATTTGAACTGATTTGATTTGAACTGATTTGATTTGAACTGAATTGATCTGTTTTAATTTGATTTGATCTGTTTATTACTAATTTGAACTGATTTGATGTGATTTGATCTAATTTGCTCTGATTTGCTCTGATTTGCTCTGATTTGATGTGATTTGAACTGATTTGATCTGAGTTCATCTGATTTGATTAGATTTGAACTGATTTGTTCTGATTTGAACTGATTTGATCTGATTTGATCTGATTTTATATTGTTTGATCTGATTTGATCTGATTTGAGCTGATTTGTTTTTATTTGATCTAATTTGAACTGATTTGATTTGATCTGATTTGATTTGTACTTATTTGATCTGTTTTGAACTTCTATGAAATTTATCAAACTCTCAAAAAAAATTGTATGGCCCTGGTATATATAATGTAATACGATGTACGATAGATAATGTAATACGATGGACAATGAAAGATACGATAGATTTTAAAAGCAAAAACAATTGTCAATCATATGCAATGTGTGTGTGTGTGGGTGTGTGTATGTGTTACATAGCATACGTATTCTTATTGATAATCTTCTATTACCGTAATAACAAATGAAGAATTTTTAAAGTTACTAGGGCCTATATATTTGAAACTATAATAGTTAGACCCTTCATATGTGGTATCATTGTAAATCAAATCACAAGGCCTACCAAAATATAGGAAAATATACAGGGTGTAACTAAAAAGTTTATTGCTCATATTCAGTTCAGTATATTCAACTGTTCATGCAGGCAAAATTGAGGTCCCCTGGTGTTACAAGTTCCCCAAGTCTCATTTTTCCAACTTTCATAGGAACTCTGATATTTAGGGTAGTACACTTTTTTCAAGGTCAAATTACTCCAGTGCTAAGATGTGCCATTTTTTTAAACTCGCTATATCGTTTAAAGGAACTTTCGCCACAAAAAATACTTTGTTAAGTTTCTGAGCAAATCGAGCGCAAAGTTTGAAAAACCAAAAACACCTGGATATATATATTAAATTGTGATTTTAGAACAAAAATATATTTCAAATAAAATCGAAGGGCCTTTATATAGCCTATAGAATAAAGTTTATTCGAATGTCCTATCTTTTATCGTTCCTGAGATATTTCAAATAGTTTGTTAAACTTCAAACGTGGCAATACCGCTTCCTATACAATCTGTCAACATGGGACTTTCTTTATTCGACGCATAATGCAAGGTACTATATGTGTGCAAAATTTCAGTCTCCTAGTTTGAATCCGAAATTTCTCAAGAAAAATGGCTGCTGTCCGCCATATTAGATTTATAAAAAAAATGTAAAACTTCTGAAAAATCGTTCTGAAACAGACTCCGAAAAATCGACTCTTCGTTTTTATTTTTTGAGCAAGAAAAAAGCGAATTTTCTAGCCGCGCTGATAAGAATATTGAAATTACGGATCAAGAAAAAGTGGCCAAATATCAGAATTTGCTACGAGAGTAACATTGAATGCAACCATGATAAAAACATCCCATAAATTGAAATACTTGATTGGTTTCTTCACAAGAACAATCAACTCTTATTCCAATTAGTTTTATTTCGTTTCCATTCGCGGCATCATGAATCGTTATATTTTATTATTCTCTTCGTAAATGAGCCATTTAATTGCAGCTCTTGATTGATTGATTTTCACGCCACCGATATCCATTTCTTGGTATTATACCTATAGTGACTGAATTAAAATAATTTCGTCTATATACTTTATGACATGCAGATGCAATCGTGCACGCTTCTGTGAAAGAACATACATTACATACATTTAGAAACATTTGTCTAAACTTTAGACAGGTCATCATTAATGTTTACATCACTTGTACAGTATTCAACAATTTCGGTTTTATGTTAAATGCATCATCTCTATTTAGTTCATGCCATTTTAAAATTATTTCTCTATCTTCTTCGTTCATGCTATCGCAATCATAAAATTCTTTACTTGGTAGAATAGCAGTATAATTTTAGTTTAGAGTAGTGTTGCATAAATATCGGAAGTAACCTTTCTTGAATACATCAGGGAGATCGAATGTTTTAGTTAGTTTTGATAATGCCAACAGGAAGTAGTTTAGAGAATCAATAAACTTTACATTATATAATTCCATTAGCAAGATCTTGGTTTCACGCATAATCAACTGCGGTTTTATATCGCTTTCTTCTAATATATATTGTAATAAGAACTGATGATCAAATGCTTGACCATTATGAGCAATCACAACGACTCGTTTAAATAGTTTTTGTATGTTCAATATGTAGTACATGAAGCGTTCAACACAAATGTTGGCGTGACGTCACAATAACATTTTAGAACGAGTTGAGTCAAGGTGTAGACGGCTTAAGCAGAAACCGTGATCGCTTATTACTTGTTACCAGGATTGGTACATTATTAGTTTTCATACCCTCTTCTAGCGCGTTTCTAACTTCTTAGCTCAGCAGCGCTAACTCGTGTATAACTTGGTTATATACATATTTCTTCGTACTATATTTAAACATTAAATCTATTTTTAACCATTTTCTATAGTTTCAGTGTATGCAAAAGATGGAAGGAAGGAAGGCACGTACAGGAATTTTTAAATACACAATTCATTCCTATGTTCAACTGTTAAATATCCATATCCATTAATTTCGTTCATAAGATTTTCTCACGCAAAATATTCTACTAATGTTCCGTTTTTATCTTTGCTGACTGTATATGATCGTAACGCAGAAAGACGAGCGACGAATTTAAATTAAACCACAGCGCTCGCCGCAGTGAGTTCTGAGCTGTTTTTTTTTTGCTTGTTAGGAATAATGCGACAACTTCTACTGGGTGAGTAGAGAGCAGCAGCAGCAGCGCAAACCTTATAATGTCTATTGTACCTAACCAAAAACTGTTGTTTATGAGCAAAGTTCGTGGAAGGTAAACAAGGGAACAGTTTAGTTTTAGTTGTATTGTTTTGTTATCAAATAGAATTCCTAATGTCCACGTTAAATGAGTTTATTGAGGTGTTGAAGACAATTAATAATCGTGATTCACAAGAAGATGTTCCTGTCACTACAATTAACTTAAACTACAACGATATAAAACAGAAAAACGGAAGGAGATTTAAATAAGTTAAAATATTTATTTACATCCTAACACAGAGTTAAAATATAACAGAGAAAATATTTAATATTTTTACTTTGTATTTGTCAAGTTAATTTAATTTTTTAAGTACAGCGTTTAAGCTACAAATAAGGAGGTACCTTGGCACTCATACTCGGAGCTACTTTCGCTTAACGTTTGTACAAAGCATTTATAAATGTTTAAGATAATGGATATATTAATGCAATAGCTAGATAATCTGGGTTACGGCCCTTATGATCTCTGATATTGAACAAAAATACTAATAGAACATGTAGATTATCTGGACTACGATCCTGATATTCAGCAAAATATTAAGTAACAAAATTAACATTGCAGAAATTTATTTTTTAAAAAGTTAAATATGATTCCACGTTGTTCCTTTAATAAAGAAAACCACGTACAGTCAAACAGGAACAAGTCGTAAAGCACAAGATCAAATGTATATTACAAAGATTCATCAATAAATTTATATGAATGAAACAGTGAGCTATCAAAAGAAATTTATGTCCTAGATAAAACATGGACATATTATTTCTTTAATCAATCAAATAAGAAATTTGCAAATCATAGTTATGCATGTTTAAAGTAAGCTATATGATATTCCAAACAAAACGAAAACAATATGAAAACAATTAAAAAGCAATGGGCAATTGATGCTTCTAGGTCAAGTGCGACAACTTTAATATGTATGTATCATAATTTGTTATTTAACAATTCGTGAATTCATAGATTAAATAATGTAAACACATAGGTCAGCACTAACAAAGGCACACTATACATATATCATTTATTTAGGTAGAAATGACGTATATTTTATTATTTAGTTACTAGTATAAAAGAAGACTGAGTTTTTAAAATAAATGAGATTTATCTCGTTAGCATTAATCTGTGCGTTTTACTCAACCCACGTTGATCTAGCTAGACTACTCTCTAGTTACAAAGCCGCAAAAGAGTAAGTTTACTATTAACCACCCTTTTGTACAAAACTTTTTCCAATTTTCCACGGGAAAAGTAAACAAAAAAATTAAAACTTATTTGTTTTATTGTATATTACATGTCTACTTTGGCATTATTACTTTGGCACTTAGTGGAAGTGTAATTAAATATAAAAGATTGGAGGCCCCTGGTCTATTGGATGCGCGCTTGATTATACCGGTACCGGTTTTTATTGATGCTAAGAACGTATCCTAATCTTCAACATTGCAGCAATAAAAAGGTTGTCCATGATTATGATGATATTGTCTTCAACTGGCTAAAGGACTTTTGGATGCCTGGCGCTATTTGGTCGTTTTTGAAGTTCGAAAATACACTCGGTTTTCCAACGATTACATAAATGTGTTTGTAATATATTGTATAAAGTGACTGGGTCCTCATTAATATGTCCAAGTCAGGACAGTGGAAAATGTTCAAGAAACATTTCTTGAATAATTATAGTTCAAGTATTGTAATATTTTATTAATGATTATTTAAGATGTAGGGCGTATATTTACACAGATAGATTATCTACATAATTATTTAAAAATCCCAACAAATAGTAACTTCTTTACAAACAATTAAAAATAATTCCTAACGCAAGCAAACTATTGTAGATATGTTGATTGTATTCATATTAAATTACTTGTATATATGTTTTACTACCAAACAAAGATTAGAATATCATATTACGTTGCATTTCATTATTATTTCATTTGATTAAACTAGTTCAAACTTAAATGCATCCGCGAAGTACATTACCTAATTGTTCGACAAGGTCCAATGTTTGAATGTTAATACATGCACAAATTATTAATTTGTTTACAATTGGATAACTAGTTTCATATATAAGATTGAAATTTTAACTTGGAACGTATTGCTGGCAGTTTTATTTAATAACGCCCGCGATTTATAGAGTTAAGTAATCCAAAAATTATTTTTGCCATTATCGGGCCAAGTAAGTATATTATAGCATCACTAGCTCATACTTTTCCAAATAAAATCGATCAATTGCGCGAATCCGTATCTACCCCTGCAAGGCACATTAAGCGCGTTGTTTACTGTACGTATTATGTCCAATACTAGGAGCGCCGGAAAACTAATCGCATTATATATCATGCATGTACGCTTCGCTGCTAGGAAGTAGGATTTTCAACGCACTATGTATTTTTCGTGTATACTAGTAGCGTCCGCTATTACAAAGGGCGCAATCATGTCGTAATGCTGATGACTTTTTTTGTGGATTTAGGATTAACACGCTCATCGCAAGTGATCCATGCGACACTGGAAGCTAGTACGCCTCCGTTTACACATTTACTCATTGCAGCCACCGTTCAGGTATCGTTCAGGCAGCCACCGTTCAGCGTTAGAGGTAGTCCGATAGGCACCGGTTATTGCTAAGAGTCCGACTCGGTGTGCTTTCTGTAACAGTCCCTTTGTCTTGCCGACTTCCACCCCTTTCGCCCATACTGGCACCGCATACAACAAAGTTAACTGCATTACCGATCACAAGAGTTTCCTTTTCACAGTGCTGAATCCTCCGACCCTCGGCATAAGTCGGGATATGGCTGATGCTCATGCGGTCGGACTTCGATCGAGACTACGATCGAGAACTACGCCAACGTATTTCACTTGTGTGTTGAAGTTAACCGCATAATCTCGATATAGTGTCAGAATTGCTATTTCCCTACGGCGAACTAACAAAATGGCTTCGATTTTTTCCGGAACCAGACTTAATGAGTTTGCTTTCATTCAGTCGCTAAATATTCTGAGGCACTTGTTGACTATGTTCTCCAGTTGAGTTAACTCTTCTGCACTGACAATCATAGCCACACCATCTGCAAATCCTATAATGGGCGCTCCATGTGGTAGTCTTATTTCGAGCAGTCTATCATAAATGATGTCCTGCAAGGTGGATCCAATGAACACCACTTGAAGTTTCCTTTTGGCTCGTTCTCCATTGGCGTTGTCCACGAGATATCGGTGTCTAAAGTAATCTCGTACTATTTTCTGCAGATATTTAGGAAAATTATAGAGCCTCGGTGATTGCAAAATAGGCCTGCAGAACGGGGAGTTAGAAGTGTTGCGTACATCTAGCATTATTTCTCCTGGTTCCTTGATTTGAGCTTTCGGCTATTTCGCGTACTTTAAGTAGTGCGCCGACAGTGGATTTGCCTTTGCAAAAGCTGATGTCTGGTGTGTGCCTACTGTTCCCTCGCCCCTGTGGAGACCGTACGGGTTGTTAATAATGTGTGATGGCAAAAGTTAGTAGAATATTGTCGCTGGCTTCGAGCCAATAAATAATAGTGCAATTATTAAATTAGTTTAGTTTATAATTGAAAATTCAGAAAATCGGAAGATGCGTTTGGTAAGCGATACTCATATAACATGTATTGCTGTATTGGTTGTATGTATATTGAATAGCTTAGTTTCTCCTTTCTACCTTTCAGTTAATCGATTTCCTATTCCATTAGAATGTATAATTCTATGCTACGTGAGTCGAGATTAGTTTTAGTCACTCAGTGAACATAGCACCTACGTTAGCCGGGATGTTAGTGATCTGTAGTGGTTCCGAGTATTTCTACCATTGCCATCGTCCGTATCATTATATTAAGGTAAACCCCTGCTTCCCAGTTGCATTCCAAACTGCATGTATATTCTCCTAGACGATTATTGCCACCCCTTTCATATACTGGAACTTATTCGTTGCATTATATTTTGAGTAAAACAAAATTGAACCTTTTAACTATGAATTGAACCTTTTAACTAGCGTAATCTATAAATTGCATACCCTATATATCCCCCAGTTCCCCTACTTGCTTGCGCAGACAGCTTGGCTGCCCGATTTGCCGGGACCCACGCCCGATTTTGACTCACATTTTTCTCGTACTTGCCTACTTGGAAAATTTCTGACGCAGCGATCAGACCTGCTTCGCACGACAGGCTGCCTTGAACATTTAAATTTGCGTACGAACAATGGACCTGTCGAAAAATATAAAACTTGTCCTTTACAATTATTTTTTTCTATCTCGAATAGTTTTTAAAATATATGAAAAAGTTTGTTAAACTTTAAACGTGGCAACGTCGCGTTCTATACAGTTGGAGGCATGCCACAAATTTAATTCCACGCATAAAACAAGGTAATATATTGAAACAAACTTTCAGCGTCCTAGTTGTAAAAGTGAATTTCTAAATATAATGATTAGTTTAAACCCCTCCCAAGTTATAATGTGGATCCGCCACTGATAAAAACATTAATTAAACTCCAAAAGTACCATCATAAAACGTAAAATATTATTTAAAACTGATTTTCTCACTAAAATGATCAGTTTGCACCCCTCCGAAAATCATAATGCGAACCGCCACTGAAACAATATTTATTAAATTCCAAAAGCACCATCGTGAAACGTAAAATAAATATGTTTTAAAACTGATTTCCTAAATAAAATGCATCAGTTTGAACCTGTCCGAAAATGATTAGGTGGATTTTCAGGATTTTCTAAATAAAATAATTATTTTGAACCCCTGCCAAAATTATAATGTGCATCCGCCACTGAAAACAACATTTATTCTGGAAACAACATAACTTTGCATATATGTGCTATTATTTAGGCCTTCCATGTAAATAATATGATTGTTGAATGTCGGAATGATAAGTTGCAAATTTTTAAGTTATTAAGGGTTATATCTTTGAAACTATAAGAGCTAGACTAATCATGTGCGGTATCATTTTAAGTAGAATTACAAGGGCTACCAAAATGTAATAGAATATACAGGATGTTACTAAAAAGTTTTTTGAACACTTTTTATTGCTCAAAATCGGTTCAGTATATTTAGATGTTCATATTGACAGAACTGAGTTCCCTTAGATTTACAAATGTTCCCCAACTTTTATTTTTCCAATTTTCATAGGAACCGAGATATTTAGGGAGATATTTAGGGACGCTTAATCGCTTTACTATATTTAAGTATCTTTCAACACAAGAAATTGAATCAAAATCGTTCGTCTAGTTTCCGAGAAAATGGACCGCAAAGTTTGCAAAACAAAATCCAGCCTGTATATATGTTAAATTGTGATTTTAGAAAAAATATTTCGAATAAAATCGAAGGAAAGTTGATTCGAATTTCCTATCTTTTATCGCTCCTGAGATATTTTAAAAAGTTTGTTAAACTTCAAACGTGGCAACACCGCTTCCTATACAATTTGGTAACATGGGACTTTTCTTATTCGACGCATAATACAAGGTGCTATATGTGTACAAAATTTCAGCCTCCTAATCTGAATATGAAACTTCTGAACAAAAAAAATTGCTCATGTTCGCCATATTGGATTTATAAAAAAATTAAACATATTGTTCTAGAATCACCGTCTGCACTTGTCTAGGAAAGGAGAAATTTTTGAACATACATCCATCCGTACATACATATGTACGTATGCAACTCCACCGAAAAATCGAGCCTTCTTTTAATTTTTGAGCAAGGAAAAATTTCTGTTAGAAAAGACTTTTGATATGATTAATTGTTCCTTTTGACCCCCCTTTGAATTGCGTATGAATGGTTTGCACTAATGTGAATCCAAGAGACGTACTAAGGTGAAATAGAAAAAATTCTCAAAACATGAATCCTATATCTTTCTTATACCTATAGGTATTACATACGTATTTGGTATACTAGCGGACCCGGCAAACGTTGTTTTGCCCCCCATCTGGTCATCATATTTGCCAACCGCGCGAACAGGACTGCTATCCGCACTACTGTGGCCTGTGGCCGCGGCTTTGCCGCGACCAGCGAAATGACCTAATAGCCAGGGCTTACGTGCGCGGCTTTGCCATGACCAGCGACATGGTCTAGTTGCCGCGGCCTGCGGCCACGGCTTTGTCGCGACCAGCGATATGCCTAACAAAGTTTCAAGAA